>JTDE01007791.1:0-19322 GCA_014338405.1 Paragonimus skrjabini miyazakii | reverse complement strand
GATGTGTCGCAGTCAATGGCGGACCTGTGTCCATACCATTTGTAATTCTTCCTGTTAGCCTTCTCTCATTAATTCTCAGCCTCCTCAGTAACTTTTTCTTCCAGAATATTCCACGTCACTGTTGAGGTGAACGGCGGCCCGAGCCACAGTACCTTTTGGTCAGGCTCATGGCTGTTATTATGATATGATATATGATGAACTTAAAGATTGAACAGACCAACTCGCTTGTCAATTACTACCGAATGCCGGCTCTTTAACGTCTTTACTGTTTACTCGTTGGTACGACCCGATACGAACGATCGAACGCAGACATCAATGTTCAAACACGTGAAGATGGTTCACGCTTTCTACTCTGAGCAGTCAAGTTTCTCCGCCGTAGAATGACACAGCCTCCACAGTTGCCTAATGTGTATGCCACACTTACGCTTCAAAGAGATACCTCGTCGTCGACTTAGCGAGCGTTGTCCTAGCCTTGAATGTAAGCTTCTGATTCAATCTCCAAACCTCCGACGCTACTAACACACTATCGGGAATCTGTTTGCGACAAAACCCTGTTGATATGTTCTTTACGAGGCCGAGCTTCATAAGTGACGCGATTCACGTGAAGCCGCTTGTGTGCGGTGTCTCACTTGAATCTATCCAGAAAAGCAACCGTGCTCCAATCATTATCCCCTTCGAATGCTTCGATATTACGCCTGCGTATTTCGAGACTGATGTCAATGTAATTTCGTTCACCAGCCATGTTTGCTAGAGAGACAATAAAAATGTTTACACAGACCGCTTCGGCTTCACATTACAACTCCACGTCAATCACGGTCTCAAACCTCACTCTTGTTGGGCGTGAGAGCCAGATATCCTTAATAGTTCGCAGTCGTCTACCGGTCAATGGAACCATTACGATCAACAGTTTGATGAATTAGTAGAAATCGGGTTGGAGGTTCTTTACTCAACTCTTACTGTTAACCCCAATCTGATCAGGCAGAGCCGTTGACACCCCAAATAACGTGTACTGTCTCCTAGGTCAAAGTAGGTAATACGAAGTAAACTAGTTACGATTGGCTATCCTTTTGAGTTGGCTGGGTCAATCGCGTTCTTGCCGTTGTGCCCAAGATTCTAATGCGGAAATTCCAATGCATTAAAGTGAATAGCTTTAATATTTAGTGAAAAATCGTCTGCCTTGAAATGAACCGAAAGTTGGCTGTTACAATTGTGCGCATCTCGCGGACTTTGTATATCGAGCTGTGTACTTTAGCCCAAATGACGGTAGTGCATCTTGTGGAGATCACTCAATCATGGGCGCAAACCGATTATATCGCCTTCAATTGTCGATGACCCCACCCCATTAAAGATTGCTGTCCTTATCCGTGCCCGTTTCGTCTCATCGTTTACTCTGAGGTTATCTCTTCACAAGCACAGAGTACTCAGCTGGAAGTTGAGCGATCAGGATACATGAAAAACCTGCCAAACAACAGTGAGAACTCAACTGACCGGGTCACGACAGTGGACTGACCCAAAAGAGCACTGGGGGGAAATCTCAAGTTATGCCATGCTGCTGTGGGGAGGTTCAATCAAAAAGAGCACCGCAGATACAAATGGATTTCTGTTGACTCAGCAAAACTTACAAATGTCGACGAGTCCTCCTGATTCCGTATATGATATAGACCGCCTGGAAACCAAACACATACTAACAGCCCGCGAAAAAACGGTGTGGCTTACTTCTAGCGAGAAGGCATTTTTGTTAAAATGGCCGAGTGCTGTTTTACGTGACACATGCACATGCTATCAATAAGGCGTTAGTAAGAGTATATGTGAAAAAGATTATTCACACGTTTAAAGCTTATTGCTGCGACCTGACAGATGAGCTAATCAGTTTGAAAGACAGTTCAATTGGTCTAAGTCAGTCCTTTCAACTGTGACTGATGAAGATTATTTGGCTAGTTGTGACATTCCCGACGATCCTCCGTCGGAAGCCGAAGAAGCTTTGTAGCCTAAACTATTGAAAGCCCCAGGTTCGGACCTTCGTTCTCTAGCACTTTTCAAAGATGATTACGAGATATTGTTGTCTGATCACGCTCCATTGTTCTATATGGCGGAGTGAAGAGGTACCACGACTGCGGTTCCCCAAAATAATCGTTCACTTTCGAAAAAGATACCACAACATTTGACCATCACAGAGATGGTAGCCTTGTCTCTATCACGTCCAACATGCTCACCGGCCTCACAATGCGGCGGCCCCTAAAAAACAGAGAGAACAAATAAGAGAAGGCGCGTTTCCGGTCTAGATGTATCGAATATACTTTCACTTTGGGGCAAACAGTGAGGCATCGACACTTTTTTTCTCAGCCAACAGTGGTTCCATTCTTGGAAACGAAAGCTGATTTTGACTTGAATGCCCGATGTATTCTTTGAAGCTGCCTCCATCGCAGAGAAATCCCACTGAAGTGTCAGTTTCCTGAAGCCGTTGTACGTTTGTAACAGGCGCCGTTTGGGCGTTTACGAACAGCTATCTCGAGCGTTCTTCCCGACAACTGGCGTTCGACAGGGGTTTCCGATTTCGCCCTCCCTCTTCAACCTTGTGATGGACGATATACTGGAGGGAGCACTAGGATATTCCGAGAATCTCGAAGTGGAGCCAATACCACGTAACAATTCGACTAACACTGAATATGCGGACGACATTGCTTCATTTAATTCTTCTGTGAGGAACCTGGAGATTACGCCGAACATGGTAAATTATGTCTGAATTTCATGCTATGCATCTTGTGCCTTCAAGGTGTGAAGTGTTGTTAAACGATCAGTTTGGCAATTACCCTGTCTTTGTTATTCTTGGCTGGCCCTTGGAGACTGTCGACTACTTTACCTATCTGGGTATTGTCAACTTATAATATTGCTGATGAGGACAACGAAAATACGTAGTGCATTCGCCAATCTCCGTCACTTGTGGCGTCGTACAGACGTCCACTTGTCGATTACAGACCGAGTTTAAAAGCGTGAGTGTGTTCAGTTTTGCCCTATGGCTCAAATATCTGACTCATTTGTGCAGAAGGTGCACACAGACTCTCGGTACTCGATCATAGTTGACTCCGATAGTTAGGGTGTATCAGATAGGCCGACAGACCTGTCTGTCGGTGCGTGTTTGGAAAATGTGCAATTTCGTGACCGACAACCGAGATAATGAAAATGCAGTATTCGTCGACTAAGTCTATGTATGGCTAACTCTGTATGTTGACAGAGCGTCTGCAGCATCGCGAGTTGCTCAGTACGGTTGCTGATGGTTGAAAAAAATCGCAAGCCGGCCAGACGATGACGCGGTCCCAGACCGTGAAAGCCATAATCGCCCCGTTAAGCAAGGCTGGTAGGTGCCGTCTACCTGGCTAGGGAGTTCGTGGATGTCCATACGGCTAGTTATAAGGTATCTGACAGCGGAGTGTCGCAGTCAATGGCAATCCTGTCCTCAGACTTGACCTTTCTATAAAAAAAGGTAAATTGTTTTTGGTTGTTTGATTTTTTTACATACGTTTGTGCGTATTTATTAATCTGCAACTTCGTGAACCATTGTCAGAACCAACGGCAGCCCGGGCCATAGTGCCCACGGGTAAGGCCCAGAGGTGAAGATGATGATGGGACCTGCCAGGACAGTGTCAGTGTGGTTAACTGTATCTTTGGTGGGACCTGCAGAGTAATAACCAGAAACGAGGGTCGAGAGGGGCCTGAGAATTGAATTTGATAGGACATTGGGGGATGGGCCAGCGATAGCAGGTTTTCGCCTACCCACCTTGTTGTGAGCAGCAGACAGAGTGACTCGGTTTATACTGCGAGACGACCAATGAAGTATGGAATTATTGGTGCTTTGAATAGTCATGATTGTTTGGGCTGATATACGATCCGGACGCTCAGACATAGACAGAAGAACGGTTAGAGTTCTCAATGAAAGCCTTTGGCTCAAAAGCCTGCACCGCAATGCCGCAGGTGTGTGGAAGGGTAATAGAACTAATACCACTTTAGGAAAAAGACGTGTCATTTACCAAACCTGAATGATTTGGAGAATGTGGATTGTCAGACTTTTACCCAACAGCCCGTTGGCACGGATGATTCTGTCGGTGTTCAGTTTGGCCCAACAATACATCGAGATGCGCAAGCCGTCACACTGCGCCGAAGTCCAGGCTCGTTGCCTAATTGGTGCTACCTTGGTTACCACTAGTTAATAAGTTTCATATTAAAAGGCTCCTTGAAACCGCAGTGCAACAGTGTTGTAGTTTGTGATCAAGTGAACTGAAGTAAATATCATACATCAGGAAGCGAAAACGCTGATCCGACAAGACTACATATTGCGTGTTTACGACGCAAGGAGGTCACACGATAATAGCAACGCAAGAAAAACAAAAGCAGCATTTATTTGTTCCAAACACTACCTGCATGATTCACCAGTGGGTGCAAAGGTGCCGCGATTGTCGAAGTGACGCGCTGAGTTTGTTGCAATTTCCAGTATGGGTTGAACCATGTAGTTCCAGGTTTTTTCGACTCATTCGGATCAACTGTCAAAGATAAAATATGGTACAGGTTTTTATTTTTCACATGATCATAATGTGAGCTGTCCATTAATCGGTATGCTATAAGGCTGTGCATAAAGAATTTACAAAGCAAAATCATTCACTTTAACATAACAGCACACATTACTTGCTTGTGACTCGGGAGATTTTGAAGTACGCTGACTAACTATCGGAAGGCCTGAGAAGAAAAACAGGTCGGTTTACGCGACTAGTTGTGCTTTTAGTCACAAACGTCGGTCCAGGAGGCCTAGCCTTGGAAAGACACGACGAACTGACAAGGCTAAGCATAGATTGGTAAGAACAATGAAGATGTTCATTCTGAGCAGAATCAACAAGAACTACTGCAAGTTGTACGAGTAGTGTACCAACAAGACGGCGATTGGGAGAACTTGAAGCCGCAGCCGCCAAGTGGGACCGGAACATCAGTCAGCTGGCGTAGCCGTACTCAATTTTAAATTCATTCACATAGTTTCGCCCGACTGATTGAGTAGTCTGTGTTTATGTCTCTTAATATACCTCTCATATTGCCTGCACTAAATCATAACTGAACGTTTATTTTCTGTTACATGAGCAACATGGTACAAATCTCCATATTCCAACGACACGTTTCTCACTAATATGGGCTCTATTTTTTCCGTGTGTGCACTGCGCCACTGCTTTGCAATGTATCAATTGCTAAAGGTTGTTTTCCGTGCACAAACTCTGCTCAGTTGTATGTTGTGTCTTTTCACTAATTACCAATTAATTGTGCACATGAACAGTTTAATTTGCGTGACCCTTCAACATTCCATTCGCGCCGCCCGAATAAGCACGGTTACAGCTGCCCTGATAGACTGCGTATAATCATAATCATTACAGATTCGATAGGGAAGTTGAAGTAACAAGGCTAATACCTAAACTCTCATCAACTATTATTCTTAAGATGGTAGCCTACATTCTTGAAGAGCAGAACGCGCCTGTTATCGCCGCCCTAATCATAACGATTTTGACAATGGTATGTGCATGGAAAACTCACTCCAACAGTTCAGCTCGGTTTCTGTCAACGATAAAATAGGACAGAACATGCACCTCTTCACAACATCTACGATTTTTAGAAGCCGTTCCGAATTGAATCCATGTAAATCCATCCGATCTAACATGCCCGTGGGCGCTTTCCATTAGAACAACCACTTAATTGCATTATGGTATTGGCAAAGATTTTTTTCGATGGACATCGTTTAACGTTGAGTCAAACCTCGCTGAATTTCAATAGGACAACTCGACGTGGGATCGAGCAAAACAAACCGCATGGAACACATCTTAGGTGTAACGATCAATCATGCGTATCATTGCAACGATAGACTGGCTGAGTTGCCGTTTTCAGAGCCCGACTGCTACAGTTCATTATACCGAGAGGAAAATTGAAGTGATCAACTGCTGTCGTGTTTTAAGCTGACAAATTAGAGTCGATCGGTTGCCCAAATGTTAAGGATTATAGATATCAATCTGTTCTGCTCCGCAAAATGTGGAAAGCTAAACGACGGCTCTAATGGATTGGCATAATACATAGGTCTACAACAACCATTTTGATCACAGTATGTTGCCAATAAAATGGTTGTTTATAACGTGATCCGTTTACTTTTTTTAGTTTGCTTTAGCTTAACATTGCTCGTTTCTTCTAGTGGCGGCTCTTTGGCCATTTATATATCAGCAATCACATTCCAACACATTTATTTGTTTGATAACGGATCCTAGTGTGAAATTGAAACGTCACAATAAATTGTTCACTACTCAGTGTTTGCCCTTTTAATACTTTAAATATATATATATATGTATAAATATATATTTTTCACATGTGCGATTAGTCGACCATCTTGTTTTGATTTGTTCGTTCAAACCATCACGGTGGCTTACCACTCCAGGTTTCCAGTCGGCATGACGAACATCCGTCACCAGAATGCTGACCCAATTGTGACTTCGCACGAATGGCCTCGCGTAACCGGATGCGTCGTTCAACTCCACGCCATACTGCTGCGTCGAGTGACGAAAGGACTTGATTCTACATACAACGATATATATATAGAATACACATATCTTTGGGAGGCATAAGTCGCGCAACTTAAACTGCTGTCTGTCATGTTCTAATGACGTTGTCCATCATTCACAACAGTTTTTCACAGTCCGATGTCACATCAATGATTGGTCACAGTGTGACCATTTTCAATCGTTGGCGAACCCGTTACTCAGTGCCAGGCGCAATTGCGGTGATACGGGTTGAAAATTTGATTTTCGACTTAGCTCGGACAACCTGGAAATATACGACGCACACGCGGACTTAAATTTGTGATGCAACATGTTGTGTTGCAAACATGGTTTATTGTGCGAATGTAGATTCCCTTGCTAAGAGAAGGATAAAGGCAACTGTATTTAGCAGTCCGAGAGTAACTTCCATAGCCCATAAGAAATAACCAATTAAATACATTTTTTTAAATTTCGGTCAAGTCCTCCACTACTTAGTCCTGTAAGCATATAGTCTCTGTTTCTATAAACTGTGAAATCAAATACACTACTTTCTTGCGGACATAGTTCATTTACAGTAATCAAACCACTTACTTCCCAAATTAATATACATCTGGCGTTCAATGGCTTGGATGGCAGCTTTTACACTGCTATGGTAAATTTCAATGTATCTAAAAGCAAGACAACGAACATTTGACACATAGAAATTGAAGAATGTCCGGAAACCTAGTTCACATAAACCACAAAACAAAAATGAAACACAAACTTGGAACTAAGTAAGCGAGTGAATCATCTCGAAAGAACACAACCGGAATTCAAATGGCAGGTACATGTAGTCCAAATGGCCGCTAGATATAAACATATTTACATGTGTTCTTGTCTAAGGAGATTGTGTGAGGTTACAAAGAAGCAAACTACTAGGGAATGGAAAGAGATACGGACAGGTTGAAAACAGAAAGACGACAGCTCCAGTAGTCACGCGATGGCAACATCTATCAATTTCTAACACTGACATTTCTCATAATGAATGCTGAATTTACATTGAGCTGTTGCACGCCGTTGTGAGTTAGGATTCCTATTTGGATAGCGGAACACCACCAGCAGAATATCTTGATTTCTAGACCCGGCTCTCAGTCATTAGTTACTTCGCAGTTAAGTTTTCAGCTTTGAATCCATGATGAGTTTGCTGACATACAACAAACAACGTCTATATGGTATGACTGCCCAAACCTAGGCAAATGCGGCTGAGTAAACAACAGAGGCTCGAACCTATCAAGTGATTGGTTTGAAATACTTGCCTTCCACCGATTCGCTGTTTATGTTTCGTGGCTGCTAGTTTAGCGACTTCTGGCGAAATAAACTGGACGAAAGCCTCTCCCGTGGGCCGTCCATACTGGTCCTTCAACAAGCCGATTCCATCGGAGACGATAGCGAAGCCTACAGAAAAATGCAAGAATACAAATGTATCCACATTTTTAGGGAATCAAAAAAGACTGCAAGGTTTAACCACCTTCAAAAAAGGCGGTCAACTGTGACTTGTCCACATCGTAAGGAAGTCCAACCAACCGCAAGGTTCCATCCGGCTTTTGTGATTTACTAACACACCAATCCATCTGTTCCTTGGATGAAACTTGTACTGAGAAAAACAGAAAATGTACGTGACTACAAGAAACTAACCTTCAATAAATCGACGACCAATAATACCCCCATTATGCGCGAGGGCAGCCAACAGATCCTGTTCACTGTCTACAATAACAAAAGCCTCTCCACTCAACTGGCCGTCAGGTTTAAACAGTAATGTAATTTCTCTTAGATGTACATCTACGAAAAAGTCACGCACAAGCTTCTGAACAAAGTACCATGAAGAAATGATGCCAACTCGGCTTCTTTTATGGAAAAAGGAAGCCCACGCAACTTTAAGATAAGATTTTTAGCTGAATGCTAATAATTGATAGTATAGATCAGAAAACTTCTCATGAACTGACTTTTTCAGACATTAAAAGGGTCACCAGAGATCCCACGCCGCCTGACAGAGTACAACGATTCTATGCATGTGTTCTGTAAAAAGAAAAAAAGCCATTTTCAACATTGTTTAAACTAAAGAGAGGGTGACGAAATTGCCCATAATAAATGAGATACAACCAACTATGAGAACCACAGAATGCAATACAAACCTGTTCTGATTGAGAATGGTCACCTACAGCAAAAACGTCACCCGGTGGTCAATGAAAACGAGGAATACAGTTAACCGCATCCAACCGACCCATAAGGTGTAACCAAACCACGGATAAAATCAGTTCACCGTATGTACTGTTCCTCAGAAACTTGTACCATAACAAGCTTATTTTGGTTAATTGAAGTCCTACTACATAGTAAATCTGAACAGGGCAGAATTCCGTCACGGAACAGAAATCTTCGTTTTAACAAGTAGGGTTAGCTCTTCTGTTTAAACTGCTCCAGACCTTAAAATTACCTGTTCTCATTAAGGTCTTCATGGAAAATTGGACCTCTTGTTACACAGTAAGACAAGTTATTTAGATCCTATGCCTTTAGAAACTGAGTATGAGCCTAACAGATCAAGGTTCGGACTCATGTCATAAGCTGCGAAATACCAGGTTGTATGGGTTACATACTACCAGGTAACTCAAGCTTAAGCAGGAGCAGGCGTACCAACTGAGCATCGAACCCGTGTGGCGGCCAGTAGGCGTCGTTATCATAGTGTGTTTCACTTTCCGATACTCAAGCAGCGATTACTTGGTTGCAGGGCAATTGTGGAACCGGTGTGACAATGTTATACAATGTGCCAGTAAGGAAGAGAAACGACACAACAAAAGTAGATCACAAGATTGATTAGACGGAATTGTGATAACGTCTCATACCGTGCCTTGATTGTAGCATATGGATTCAGACAACAATAAATACTGTTTTACAAGGGTTTGAAACTTTAAGTTATTCAGTTTCCCGTGGTCTCTATCACCGTTTCCAATCACGAAGCTGAGCAACTGTCCAGCGAAGACCTTCAGGGAATAACCGATTGCTTGCTGGGCAGGATCGCCAACAGCAACTTCCTGGAAAACTACCAACTTGATCTTTGCCATCTGCAAGTTGTATCACGTTAAAAATGCCAAAGACGAACAATCAACCGAAGAGCAACCATATTCGTGGAGTCGTACAACTAACTGTATGAGAGTGCACAGAAACTAAAGGACACAATATATACTTCTCTCAAATTTTCCAACTAATGATGTAATAGGGTTAAAAAGATGCCATCAGATAATAATAAGAGGTATTTGGCTTTTGCTTTGTGCTGCCACATGATGCACATTATCAACATGAACTACATACAGTCAGGTTTCCTGAGCCTGAACAGGCGAAGGCAGGCAGCTGGAGGTCGAACCCACGACCACGTCAGTACCAAAACGTCATAGCAAGTGCTCAAGATGGGGAAAGCTAAAGCTATCCAATGTTAGTGCCATCACGTTCCAAATTCAAGTCACATGCTGGCTACTAGGCTGCCGTTTTCATCCTGACTTATACTGCTCCTAACCAATAGTGCTACCTTGAGGAGGTGGTCAGGCTTGTGTGTTGTTTTGATCCGGCGGGCTATGCTGACTAGGACTCTGGTCCTTCCTGGTGCAACCTTGTCAGAAAGGTCAAAGGGGAGCAGTCAGACGAAAAGCAGTTACACTCACAGGACTGTATGTCGCGCTACTGACGGCAAAGGAGCGCTTAGGCAGTGAGGCACGATCCTATGGGTATACAGCAGAACTATTTTTACAGTTGCGGCATTGCTATCTTTCGTATCAGGAGAAAGGGGGTTAGAAAAGGTACCCTCTAACAAAGAGCACTCCGATCGCCCAACGGTTGACCGTGACCGCCGGCGTATTATGCAAAACGGTCGAAAAATATCTGATATCACCCAAAAGCCCGAGGTAGCTTCGAGTACATCCACTGCGTGCAGGAAAGCTCAGAATCAAAAATTAATGTCTTATCCACTGCGCCCTCGGGCTAGGCAGGCCCTTTACTATCAGGTGAGCCATTGGCTCCAAGTAGGGTCCCCCAAGCAAACCGTATATCATGTTGTCTCACAGGTCAGACTTTTGGGTCAGAGACTAGGGGTGGGGTCCCTCAGATCAATCCCTTTCCGCGGCATAAGCGACCGGGAAGTATCAGAAATTACCTTTCTCCCAACAGTTATATTACTAATCCCAAAAGGTGACCAAGCCAATGACGTACATGAGACAAGGTTAGTATGCTTAGTGGTCGGCAGGGTCTGTCCGTCCCGAAAACCCGTTGGCGAACTCCTTCACTGCTCCCACTACATACTGGTAATGTTTTGGATGGTTGAAAACGGACACTATGACTTTCCTCCGTAAAAATTAGTCAAGTTTCGAGGTCATACAACAAGACTTCTCAAAATGTGGCATTATCCACTCGGCTTTTGACTGAAAGACCGAAATCACACAGGCGGTACGTATGACGTACGTTGGCAAACGTCGCACGAGCCCAAGCTGTGCGATCTGTGACATCATCGGACACGTCAATATCGTTGATATAGGTCCCGGAGTACACAGGATTCTCAGCCCCTTCCTATGGCTCACCGCCAAGGATGAAACCATGCACACGTTCCTACTAAGTTCACAGCTGCACACTGCACAAACGTGCAAAGGTCACACCAAACTGGAGCCCTTGACTTATTTAAGGCGTTCTAGACTCTCTGTGGACCTTCACATAATAGAGGGAAATTGTCTGCCAAAGTTTGGTGCCTGGGAGCATTTCTGGATTATCATATTGTCCGTCTGCTGCAGTACACTTTAGGACCTCGTCCACTGCGAAGATTGAATGTGGAAGAAAAGGTTGAACAGCCTTGTCGCACTCCCCTCGAACTGCAGAGGGTCGGTGGTACGTGGTCGAGAGCCTTAATCCTGCCCGAGATCTGTCAGCAAACTACTTTCAGAACGTTCGCATAATTCGTGGGCATGCCACTTCTCGACAGACAGTCCCAGAGTGCTGCTCTGTCACCTGAAGCAAAGGCTCCTCTGACGCGTAAAATGGCAATAGTTGACGGCCTTCTATAAGAATGACAGAGTTCAAGCGTCTGGCGAGGTGTGAGAACTGCAGAGACAGCCAGCGCAACACAAACAAATCTTCGCGGATATGCTGCATACGCGTCACAACGAAATGGGACCTTGACGCGTTATGACGGCTTGCGCATCTCGATGAGGTGCTGAGACAGTGTGGCCACCACACCGACAGAATCACTCATACCAGACAGGCCAACAGGTAGAGGTCTGAGAAGCCACAGTTTTCTGGTCCTTCAGGTTGACATCATTCTCCGATACATTTATCAGTTCTGATACACTGCCACCCACCCACTGCCTTGCGATACAGGCCTTTTGAGCCAATGGCTTCAGCTGAGAACCCAAGTTGTTCTCCTGTTAGTTTCTGAACCCCACTGCGTTCTCTAGTTCGATGCCTGTTGGGACTACGTTTCGACTACTCTTCAAGAAAGGCGTTTTAAATCGTTCGTGGACGAGGATCTAGCGCATACCCACTTGTCTACTGTAAACAGTCAGTGGACATCGCCGTCTTACATGGTGCCCAAAAAGACGGATAGCGGCTGGCAAACATGTGACGAGTATCGGCCATAAAACACTTCCGATAGGTATCCAATTCCTTGCATTCAGGACATGATGGCAAACCTATCCAGAAGGCAGATATTCACCATTATCGACCTGCTACGCGCTTATAACAGGATTCCAGTGGTCTTCGAAGACAACAGTCCTAATACCACTTGGAATTTTCACTCTTATGCGTAGAGTCTGGTCTCAACAACATTGCCCAGACTTTCCAAACGTTTTAATTACAACGTGTGTCGTGGACTGGACCATGTTTACCCGTACTTGGATGATATCTTGGTAGCTAGCTCATCACAGAAAGAACATTGGGCGCACCTGAGTTTACTGTTCGTCCGCTTGTTGCGTCATGTGGTGACAGTTCAATTAGCCGTGTGCTTGTTTGGAATGACACTATTAATTTTATCAGGCCATACCATATGTATGGGTGGGATTGAACCTCTACCCGACAAATTGCAAGCAATGGTAGACTACACATCATTCAAACAATTTCGTCGGTCTGATGACTCAGTGAGTTTTTGTCGTTGTTCGGTTCCTAATTTCGCCCATCGAATGCAACCGCTCACCGTCTTGTTCAGAGGCAAGGTAGGCTCATTGTCATCTACAACTGACATACAAAACCTCCTTATTAAGTTGAAAGCAGCTATCGCCAACATAGTATCATTCTCGCGTTATCATCCGTCCACCCCTTTAGCGTTAGCCGTGGATGCATCAGAAGTGGCTGTGGAAGCGGTCCTGCTACAGAAACTCGTTGACGGCTGATGCTTGTTGCTCTTTGTTTCTAAGCGTTTACAACTAATCAAGTCCAGATACAATGCATCCGGAAAGGAACTGTTAGTCGTATATCTCAGCATCCACTATCTCCCATATGTCCTTGGAGGCAGAAGTCTCACCATCTCCACAGACCGTAAACCACTAACGCATGCCCAACAGGTGCTCTTCCAGAGAGGCCCGACAATTGTACTAGATCCATCAGTTCACGACCGATATCCGTCACATTTCAGGCATCTCGAATCTAGTTGCCGCTGTTCTCTCGGGCATCAGTACTAAGTCAAACACGACGGACGGCTCAGTTTACCACACAGCGATCGAGGTGGCATGGGTCAACGATCAGAAGATAGAACAATCCGCTTCTCAATTCTCTCTAGACTAGAAAGAGTCCCTGTGACGCTATCCAAAGGATGACAGTTTGCAATACATCACAATATATCCTCTGCCCGGTTATTCTGTTAGCTTTCCGCCGCCAAACTCTCCAAGCGCTGTACTACACGTTTCACCCAAATATACGCTCAACAGTTAAGATGGTCACCGAGAATTTTGTATGGCGCAGTCAATCACGACAATCGCAACTGTTCCGAAGCTTGTATGTAATATCAACGGTCTAAAATTAATCGAAACACGGGTGTCCCATTGGGTGGGTTTGCGGCCCGTGAAGAGTGTTTCCATCATGCGCATGTTGACTCGGTCAGATCTTCCTCACTGTTCAATGTGTACGCGTATATCTTAACATGCGTAGACCAATTTACACGTTGGCCAGAGATCACACCGATTCCACATGACCCGTCAAGAACTGTCGCATGAGTATTTTTTTAACGCTGGGTTGCCCAGCATGGTCGTCTCACTGTGGTGGCCACTAGTCACGTGCCAGATTTCCACTTGGTCTTCGTACCACTTCTCAGCATGCCAGGACGTGGTCGAATCCACACCACAGCTTATCACCCGGCAGCTAACGGTTTAGTTGAGCGTTTTCGTCGGAAATTGGAAAGTCCTTTATGAGCTAGCAACCACCCTTCGTGGCGTGAGTTTCTACAATTAGTCCTGTCAGGTATCTGAAACACGTTGAAAGCCGACCTATATGCCACCCTTGCTAAGTCACTCTATGGGTACTCGTCATATTTACCTAGAGGGGTAATTGTTCCACGTGCAACGGTACCCAGCGACTTCGCCGTTTACGGTTGGCGACTGATTCAACACATGGAGCCACTCCGATCAACTCAACCAAGAGAACAGACAACGCCAGCGTACGGCCCTCGTATGTCAACTGGTTCTCACGTTTTCATTCATGCTGTCGCTCATTGACGACCTTTGCAGCCACAGTACACATGCCCGTTCCGTGTAATCATACATTATGATAAAACCTTCGTATTGGAGTGCAACGGTAAACACAAGATTATAATTACCGACGGACTGAAGCTAACGTTCGTAGAGGTACCTGATGCAGAAAATGATGCTTGACTAGCAACGACCGCTCTGATCAATGCTTTGCTTAACATTCGCATAGGTTCGGCTGTGGTCACGCTCTCCCCAGCATCAAAGATGCCAAATCTCCAGAATAGACATGATCGAAAGTTGCGGAATCCAGTGCGATGTGCAGACCACGTAGATGTTTGTCGCATTTCTTGTTTTTGTTGTTGCACTTTTCATCCTGTTAATTTTAGATGGTCTAAATGCAACGATTTTTGTCAACAAACAGTTTGTCCGAAAAAGAAACTCTTATTTTTTGAACACAATCAAAGCAGATATCATTTTCTGTTGATGAGGACTGCACAAACTAGACGTTACGTAGTAACCATTCACCATTTAGGTGGGAAGTAGATATCGTGATAGAGATCTGGAAACTTAACATTCTATAAGGACCGCCTACGATGAACGCGAATAAGGCAACGATTGCCTAATCCACTGCCTCCCCCTCCGCTTAACCATGATTATTGACCTTCCAAATTATCGACCTTTAATTAACTCCAGTTGTTTGGGTTCACCTCTTACCGACCGTCGACGAGAACTGTGTGACAAGAGTAAATCGGGCCATACATGCTCGTGTCAACCGTTTCACGAAACTGAAACACACGTGTATTGTCAAAGTCAACCCTGTGGTTGTCCACTGCTACGTACAAGGATGCTCGGTAGGAGGTTTGTTGGCCGTGGTGGTCTGACAGTGTAAGCCTTTTCGAAAACCGATGGATGGCCCACAAACGTCTGATTTTACCAGGTAAGAGACTTTCACACGACACCGGATTGGCGCATAAATAAAACTAGATCACTGATGTTTTACAACAAGCAGTTTTGTTGTGAGTAGCGTACTACCCACAAGTAGTATACTACCCACAGGCGACATTCAGAAACATAAAAGCAAGCCCCCAACGCCAGGAAGACGATGGACCAGAAGAGACTATCGGAATAGTGTGCACGCACTGTGGGAGAAGTTCCACCAAGACCAATGACAACGTACTGTCTCCCAATGCATATGAATGCATTTCTGCCGTGCTAATGAGTGTACGCGTTTGTGGTTCCATTTTTAACATGACCTGTACCGAAGTTCGCGCAATAAACGAATTCGCAGGCCAAGCGTCGTTTGTGGTCACAACAATCAAGACACATCTGATTACAGGCTGTGTCGTGAGTCCATACCAATAAAGATAAGACCCTTTCTCGGTGGTACTTACCCCACCATTGGTGTTCTATCCGAATAAACCTGAGATTTTAATTGTATTCGACTGTGTGGAGTAATAAAAAAACACTCCTTCGAACAGTCTTGTTTCAAGGGCCTGCTCTAATGGACGATCCGGTAGGTTTTCGTTACAGTTCCGTAGAGTTTAATAAAATTGTATTCAGACATTGAGGAAATGTTTCTACAGGCGGAGGTTCTTGAAAGAAACAAGTGAACATTGAGCTTCCTTTGGTGGAGCGATGAGTCAATGCCTGATCCGTCGCATATGTTTGAGATCGTGGTCCATCCTTTCGGCGCTAATTCTTCGCTCTTCTGCGCGCCATATGCGCTCATGAAGACTGCAATCGACAATGGGCATCGTTTTACCAGAGTGGCCGGTCAAATTGCAGACGAGAATCTTCACGTTGACTTTTGTCTGGTAATGGTCGATACGCTTGACAGTACCAGGTGTGTCACGTCTAATTTACTCGGAATGCTTCTCCTGGATGAATTCAACCTGGTAAAGTGGACGGTTAACACGACCAAGGCATTGGTGGATATAACACTGAACGAAAGAACAGCCATGTCAACAACAATTAACCTAGGTGAACACGGCCGCCTGAAGGCACTTTAAGTCCAGTGGCTCGAAGCAGGAGACTGTTTCATGTTTCGCATGTCTCATTCACTCGAAGGGGCTTGTTGACCTGTATCGCGTCGGTGGACGATTCGTTGGGGTTTATTGTTCCGCTTGTTCCCCGCGGTCCGAAGGTACTTCAGTGCTTATGTGGCGTGAATACCGGTTGGGATACACCCTTAGAAAGTACTAGGGGGAATGGGGAAAGTGGCCATGGTTCGTACGAATGACAGTGTTGTACTACGTTGCACAAGACACCAAGGGAAAACGCCAATGCGCTTGGAACTGCATTTTGCCAAAAGCTCTCGGGTCGCACCTGTAAAGTCCTCGTCTATCCCGAGGCCAAAACTTACAGCCATGGTATTGGTCGCCAAACTTATAGGGTTTTCAATGACTGAACTCAGGATAACCATTGACGTCACTACACTGGCAGATTCCATCACTGTGCTAGAGTACTTGAGAGACAGCTCTTTTCGCTTTGTCACAACTGCGGCCAACCGCGTTCCACTAATCCGCGACTAGGTTCCGGGCTGTCAATGGCGACACGATCCGTCTGAGCTAAACCCGGCGGACACAGCTTCACGAGGAACCTGCGATGCTTGTTCTCAAGAAATGCACACGTGAGTTAATGGCCCGACCTTTCTGTGGGGATTTGAAGATTCGTGGCCACTCGACAGGCTGCCCAAGAAGCTTCAGGCTAAAGAATTGGAATCAGGGAAGGTGAAGGCAGTAGCCAGCGTTAGTAGCGCGTAATTGTACGTGAAACTTGTTTCACGCTATTCACACTAGTGCATCCCATCTCGTGTAGTATGATGGCTAATATGTTTCAGGAATTATTTTATTTGCATTAAGGCAGGCCGACAGCGTTCGATTATGTTGGGTTCCCTGCGCAAATGAGAACCGGATCTAGCGTGTGAATCCATCGTTCGACTGGGGCAGCAGAGCGTTTTTAGTGAGAACTGTACAGAACACTCTAAAGGCCGACGGGGTACGCTGGCCCGACTGAAGCCCGTCATCATAAACAGCGTCATATGTCTCGGCGGAAGGGTTTCGACCGGGTTATCTTACGGTACTCAACTGATGATGATGCCGTACCGTGGTGTCGTTTCGTATATGGTTATCAAACTATCATGAGGTTGAAGGTCACATGAGATTTAGTCAAGTGTTGTCGTCCATCCGAAGGAGGTTTCGAAATGTCAAGAGTAAACCGCGTGCCGCTAAAATGTATGAAGTTCAAATGTTGTCAGCAAAGCCATGCCAACAAGTGACGGCGCCACTTCCCGTTGATCGCACAACAGCCGGTGGCGCCCTATTTACAGCTTGTGGTGTGGCTTATTTTTAACCTCTGAAGGTTCGGACTGGGAGGAGCATTTGTAAAAGATAAGGCTGTCTCTTCAGTTGTTCAAAGTCAGAGGCTATATACTTGTAAATTGCACAGTCGATGCCAATGCGCTCCTTTTAATGGTTCTAATGGGGTTCACTGGTCGTCGACGTGTGCCAGAAGTTATGTGCAACGATAACGGATCAAACTTTGTACGAGTGGAACCTGAGCTGAAAAGCAAGTATTTTGCTTCTGACAATGAAAACATGTGTAGCCTATCTCGCGCCTCTTTTCTTTCTCCTCTTGGTCGCTGTCGTTGGTCTCAGACTAACCTAGAGCTAACTGCTTATCGCATTTCCAAACATTGCTGGAAATATACGGTTTGTTTACAAACCCCGCTGCGTACTTTAGTTCGATGCCTGTTGGGACTACGTTTCGACTGCTCGTCAGGAAAGGCGTTTTAAATTGTTAGTGGACGAGGGTCTAGCGCATACCCACTTGTCCACTACAAACGGGTGGGCTCGAATATTAGTCAATCATTTTTCAGCGCTTCTCTTCTGATTGCCATTGCAAATTGGTGACTCTTATTAGTGAGCCTTTTTATCTTGACGTTTTACTCCCAGCTCATCTCTCCAGATCGGTGAACCTGTTCTCAGCGCTTTCTTTCGGCGCATTTTTACCTGCACTCCCAACACAACTTGGTGAGTCTGTTCCGTTTTGCTAGGTCGCCGAAGCCTACACGACACGCACTACTTCGAAGACCTTCAATTTAAGCGCGTTCATCAGCTATTTTTAGTGGCGTTAACGTATTTATCATGCGCGTCATTTGTCATCACTAATCTGAAATATATCCGCGCTCATGTTTTACACGTTTTCTTCGTCATACGTCTTTTATGCGGCAACGGGTTATACACGGAGTTACTGATGGCACTACAATCTTCGATTTTCACTGGTCAATATATTATTCCATCGCCTTATAATCCTCCTCCACGCGGTTGCCTCGTTTGCCAACCATCTGTCTGGCGATGGATACCTGCTCAACCTGCGCGTTTAGCCAAGCGAGCTCAAACGATCGCACACAGTTTGAGCGCCATCAGACATACTTAATCTCTCGTATGTTTTCGGTAGTTTCCATCTGCATCCGTTCCATTAACCGCCTGCAACGTTACATAGCTGCGAAGTTTATCCCATTCGAGATCGTTTCCTGTGCACGGCGTCATCACTACTTAGCTATACGGCTATTCAGCGCCTTTACGGGAAATTTCATTGTCCCGATTCGCGTTGGCCTCCTCACACGCTTACCTAATAGCGCCACCAGCCTACCTACTCCAACATCAGACTCAGTAGCCAACGCGACTTTAATAACCTATCTGGACTTCGAATTCTCTCGCCACATTGTAGTCGACGCACTGACTAAGCATCTGGCCTAATTAAATATTCACAGGTCAACAAATCTTGCAGCTCTGGTTTTATTGGTCATCTCTCGGACACCTCCCAAAGATATAGCTTTTAAAGTCGTAAGCAGCACGATGAAGACCTTTTTGTCCATTGTTCATTGATAGAAGGCAGAAGTCGCTGACTGTGTTAGCCTCTTCTTTGAGCGTCTCGACGCCGGAGCAAACAGGGTTAACTATCCTCTTCCTTCCAGCGCGCCATCATATGCTCATCTAGGAGCATCTTGAAGCCCACATCATTGGGTGCTAGAACCACCTGCGCTGGTAGCGCATTCCAACCATTGACGGCCCGCCGTGACAGT
>JTDE01007788.1:0-17361 GCA_014338405.1 Paragonimus skrjabini miyazakii | reverse complement strand
TCTCGGCCCGATTGACTTAGATTAACAACAACGTCTCAGTATGCAGTATGCATTCAAACTAGGGGCTATTCCGACCTGATTCACCTAAGCTATGGAGAACGTCTGGGGATGCATGTAGGTTCCCACTAGTGGACACTTCATCCTCATTCATTCAAACTATGAATAACGTCTCAGCATGCAGTACGCGTTCACACAACTACCCGCTACACCCGATTGACTTGAATTATGATCGGCTGCTGAGTATATAGTATATGTTCACACTAGCAACTGCTCCACCTGATTGACGTAGGCAACCAACAACGTCTTAGCATTCAGTATGCACTCACACAAGAAGCTAATTCAACCTGATTCACTTTAGCTATGAAGAACGTCTGGGTATGCACTGTGGGTTCACACTAGTAGAGGCTTCATCCTCATTCAACCAAGCTATGAATAACGTCTCAGCATGCAGTATATGTTCACGCTAGTAGCTGCTCCTTCCGAACCACTTTTACCATGAACAATTTGGAGAACAAACACATGCGGGAAGTGTCGGAAAACCTGTATTTGAAGCGTTTGGGGTATATGGTAATCCGCATCTTTGATTCCGTTGGTTGTCATATTGATTGGAATATTTTTCTGTACCACGATAGATACCTGGCGTTCTAACCATCACAGTGTGACTGGCTGAGAGTTATACCTCCCGGTGATCGGCAGGCAGCTTGGTTTCATCTGTCTCCGTATATTGTTGCGTATGAACGAAACGACCTCAATCTAGTTTGAAGCAATTCAGTAGAGTGAATAGAATTTACTTCTGAAGATTCCCGATGATCGACTGTAACATGATACCCTTTTCTTACGCCGTTCCATATAAACAGAATGTGGAAACAACCCTATAACAGCGTCATTACCAATCATTTCTCAGAGCAACGTTTCATCGACCAGAATCTACCTGGAATCTTGCAAACAAAGAGATTTCGGATAAATATCGTATAGACAAGGAAGCTGGAAATATTGTCATACATGCTTCACTATCAAATGTGTTAGTATTCTTGTTGAAATGCAATGCCAACACTGTATGGTTGTATATTTCCATTTCGACCATATCTGTAAAACGCCGCAAAATGAAGCACTCAGACTATAAGATCACGTATTTCATCTTGAAACTGGCAATGATCGCAATAATAAGACTAGAAAAAGTGAGCCAACGCCAATAACCGTTCACTTTCACGAAAATGGTGGGAAAATTTTCATCATCAAACCAATACTCTTGAGATTCATTCGATGTATTTCAATTTTTCCATTAACGTCGCTTATTTGCAATTGATGTACCGTAGTTACTTTGCTTGAGCTTTCGATTTTAAAATTAAAAAATATTTGAAAATCGAGGATTTGCGGCTAAAGGACCGTTTTGCCTTTTGAAAGACCTTCAAGTCGAATCCGGTGAAGCGGGTTATTGTCGCATAGTTTCAGCACATGCGCGAACTCCGAATAATACGCTTTTTTTATAGTTTATCAGTGTCATGTTTGTATTTGATCCCCAAGAAATCAAGCGTTCTGCGATCTTTCGTTTGTCACTGCAGGCTCAACATAGCAACTGTCTTCGACGGGCATCCAATTCCGCAAATGCAAGATATAACTACCTGCTTATGCGGGAAAGTCATATTCACTAAGATCAACCTGGGGCGTGCATACCTCCAGACCCCGGTAGCCAAAGAGATTAAACTCAAATCCGCAGTTATGACCCCTTTTGGCCTTTTCGAGTTTTTCGAATGCTGTTTGGTTGGAGCAGCGCAGCTGAAACTTTTCAACGCTTCATCCATGAAGTGACACGCGGTTTAGACTCCGTCTACCCCTATATGAATGATGTTTTGACAGCTAGTTCCTCACAAGAAGAATACAGTACGCATCTTCGCATCTAACTGACCCAACGTTTTGTCAAAGTTGGATCCACCAAGTACGATGTGGGTCGGACCACAATAGGGTTTCTGGGCCACGAGACTTCAGAAAGTGGAATCGCCGCACTCACGGATGAGGTCAAGGCAGTCTGTGAATATCCGAGCAGAATTCTCTTAAGTAACCTCGTCGTTTCAGTGTTTTGGTCAACTACTACAAACGTTTCATACCCCGCTGTGCGCATATAATGCAACCAATGACCGATCTCCTATATAAAGGTGAACGCAAATTCCAGTTCGTAAAGGCTGCACGCACCGCATTAATTGAGCTCAAGGATGCGGTCGTCGACTTAGTACTCCCTGTTCAGCCTGACCCGAGCGCACAGCTGTGAACATTAACTGATACCTCCGACACAACTGTTGGCGCTGTGTCATGGCAATTCATTAGTAGGCAATGGCAACCATTAACTTTCTTCTCCGAACGTTTACAACCAGCAAAATCCCGCTACAGCACGTTGGGTAGTGTTACTAGCGACTAATATAGGTACCCGCAACTTCTGTTATACGGTGAAAAGCAGGACCTTTACGGTTTGCATCGATTACAAACCAGTTCACGAACGCCTCATCCGACAGCAACTCCCAAAGGACGTTGGGCGCATGGACTGCATCCCCTGGTTTGAAACCGAGATACGACATGTTACAGGTACTGAAAGCACTGTCACGAACGCCTTTTCATGCGTTCATAGTCTCAGTGCGTCGACTGACAATGGCATTGAACTGGTAGTCATATCTGCTGCACAAGCTACTGATTCTGAGATCGAGCACATCACAATTCAACTCGTTCCTCTGACTTCTTCAGAGAGAATCGTCCTATTCGGTACTCCCAAGGGAACACCCCGCACCGTAGTGCCTGCACCTTTCCGCCTCACAGTGTTCGATACACGACAGTTTGTCCCACCATGACCTCGTGCCTCAGTAAGTTTGTCAATGATTCTTTCGTATGACACAAAATAAAACCATTTGTCTCCAATATCAACGTCCCAACATCCACCGTCAAACAAAGATCCTGCTGAGCATTTTTTCTCGACAGACGCATGTTTTCACCACGTACACGTCTATCTGGTGGGCTCTTTACCACCATCAAATGGCTATATCTATCTGTTGACGTGTTATCTACTGCGCAAGGTGACCGGTAGCCGTACAGCTATTTACCTCCCCCAGAAACGGTAGCGAATGGTTTCCTGGAACGTTGGGTGGTACGATTTGGTTATCCGGTGGTGGTGACCACAGGTCCTGGATCACAATTTGAAAGATTTCGCGGCCCACTGAAATACGTTAGAATGCAAGCACATTCCCACTTCGACTAACCATCCGGCAGCACTTAGGATTTTTGAACGTTTTTGTCGTCAGCTGGCAGCTGCTTTAGTGCGCATGCTAATCCTTCGTAGAGAAAGCACTACCGTTGGCACTCTCAAAACTAGGGAACATGGTTAAAGGGGACCTGAATGCAACTGCGGCCGAACTTGTTTTCGGGGGTAAACATAGGCTACCAGGTGAATTCATCTCACTTTCACCTTCAGCACTGCAAGATTATGGTAGATGTGCAGCTCGTTTGGTACACCACTTGAGAAAACTAAACGCAGAGCAGCCTGGAGAGCAGGCATCGATTGCATACGGGCAAACCAGCTGTCCGCTTGTACCCATGTCATTGTACCTACGGAAGGACTGCGCCAGCCACCGCGGCTCCCATTCATTTGTCCTTATCGTGACCTTGCAATGGACACGGAAACCTACACGGGCAGCGGGAACAGCAAACGCGAAGTAATTTCTGTCGACAGGCTGAAACTAGAATGTATAGAAGAATCACCAGCCACATTTCCATCGGCAAATGGCGTTACTCGCCTGGGAGCCCCGGTGGCGGCGGAAAGCATTCAGCCCCCAGAAACCCCTGCGGTTATTGCAACTTTCACACTCACGACCCTTGCTCCGTGAAATATATTAATATTCCTTAGTTTTTGAAATGACGTTTTCAATACAGCATATACGCACGTTCGCACACGTCGTCTTGTCCACCTGGCAAGCATGCCTTCCTGTGATGTCGCACCTTCGGACAGTGCTCAGAAGGTGTCAGACAACGTTTATTCGA
The DNA here is from genome assembly GCA_014338405.1 of Paragonimus skrjabini miyazakii. NCBI lineage: Eukaryota > Metazoa > Platyhelminthes > Trematoda > Plagiorchiida > Troglotrematidae > Paragonimus > Paragonimus skrjabini miyazakii. Next base: position 13,341 of record JTDE01007788.1, on the reverse strand, counting down.
GTCTCAGAAACACAAAGACTAAACTGAGACACGCCCGGGGACGCAAAGCGCTCTCGGTACTTGAACGTGTATATTATAAATAGTGATAGATGAGTCGGTAAAAAAGACAACCACCCTGCTTGTGATTAGTTGCTTGGCAGATGAAGATGGCAGTGAGTTCGTGTCAAACCTGCTATAGTAAACCTACATAAAAGCGTGAATCGGTAACAAACAGGCAGTAAAACGTGGTAGCAACCAGAATCCTTAAAGAAGCCATACTTCGGTCCTTAACACGTCATCACATGAAACGTGGCTCAGAAGTTTGAAATTTCTGTTTCGCATAGACACAACACAATCGTTTTCATCGGTTGGAAAACATACTGACGGGTACACCCAACCTACGTACAGCATTGGTAGTTATTGGGGTTTGATGATTGAGAACGAGCTTATCAATTAAAATGGAAAAGTGCTGGGGAAAATGCTGCATGCAGAGATGTTAGAGCTGAACATCAATATTTTACTTGCTTGGTTGTCACCAACAGTTATGATTGAATTAAATGGCATTTATTCCAGTCGTTAGCATGTCGTGTCACACTGCACGCCCACGAACACTCCAGAGGAGGTTCTATTGCTTATCTGCGTGGGCAATTAGAAATTGGGTTCAGATTTTCTGGCTGTCATTGTCTACTCATGTTTTTGCTCTGTTGGTGCTCTGTGCATCAGAGTTACATAAGGTTATCGTTATTCGTTGTGGAATGATGTACTAATTAATCACGCATTATATTATCTGGATTCTACAGCATCTTTTTATTCCGTTTTGTCATGTTCGTTTTTTGAATCACTGAAAGCTAACTGTCTCATAGTATTACCGCTTGTTCCTGCCGACAATGACTCGCGTTAGATCTAGCAGTGCTGGTAGTCAGCAACCATTCACCGTGGCAGTGAGCACTTGAGTCCTTTACGGATGCAGAATGTCCTTGCAAAACGGTATGCAGTGCTACCGGTGCAAGAAGTGGTGTCACTTCAAATGCACTGGCCTTAGCAAACATCAGAACATGCAGCTAGCCTCTTCATCTCTGAATTTTATCTGCAAGAACTTAACGCTTGACGATAGGCAAGGCGCCATTCTGCCCCAGTCTGGTTATCGCGCACCACGAAAAGTGGAGCGACGCAAAAAACCTGCGACTGCAATTACGCGGCTCTTGTTAACTCTGCATCTCCTTTTATTCCTTCCGTGGGGAGTAGGATGGACGAGTGCCAACGAACTCTACCTGAAATAATGTTGGAACTTCGGTCCTTGAACGAGTAAATAGCACTTGTCGTCCTCAATTTTGCAACCACCAAGAGGGCAGCTGTCCTGTAAAATGCACACAGAGGAGGCTGTGACAAAAAATGAAAGAGAAAGATCACAGAGAAAGGGGGTTCGTTTTATGAGGTTGCATCTCCCTAGCATCTCCAGCCGAACTGGCCAAATCAGTCTCAATTTTTTCATTCTCCCCGGACAACACAAACCTTGTATTCGCAAGTAGGCTGCGCGCCAGGACAATTAAAAAGTCGCTTGACGTTTTGGTAACCTTATCTGTCACGTCCATTCCCGGGAAAATGATGAAAAAACGGCGGTTTGGACTTCCCCAGTGGTTATTTTTGTCGGCACCCCCATAATATTGGGCTCATTGCCCTCTCTAAAACCGCGCGTCTAGCAGACGAAAAAATAAGATTTACCGTGGGTGAAGACTCCCAGACACTCTTCCGTGGAATGAAATTTAACAAGGGCACAGAAGAAGCAAGCTACAACACCAAGAATGCTGGTGAATCGTCTTGTGGGTTCGCTGACGCGTGCACAGGTGGTGAGATCACGTTCGAAGCATCAAAGGAGAGCCGTCAGAAAAACTCGGCGGAACAGACCCAGTCTAACCCCACAACCCTCCTTGATTCTAGGTCTTCTTTCCTAAACCCTTCCTCGCACTCTCTTCTCTCTTTTCTCTAGTGGTCGAGTAAGGAAGTAGCTCTTAAGTGCATGTATATGACATGTTTGAGTTAGTTCAATAAGTTACCGAAAATCAGACAGTTGACCCCACATTTCTGCATGCACAGAGACCTGGCTTACAGGTGACATCAGTGACAGTGAATTGGGTGTCCCCGGGTATTCAGTTTACCGAGCTGAGTCCGCCCGAGAGAGTATGGGGTGTTCTGCGGTTTTTCTTCAGCAGTGTCTCCCAACACCCACGGTTATCGTTGGATTTCATTCCTCCGGTGAATGTGATGCTCTGTGGCTCAGATTGGCTTTGCTTGACCTAGACTCACCCCAAGTGAGGGCCATTTATCGTTCTCTCTCATCTGACGTCTCCGACAACGACACTCCCCTGGTAAACCTAGACAACTTCCTAGGGCTACAACACTGCTTATCTGCTTATTGTGGATGACTTTAACGCACCTAAAACAAACTGGGCACCAGTTTCTCATTAGGACTGTGAAATCGGATTCTTGACTTCCTTGTCGACACCGATATGACAAAGAGCGTGGACACATCATGTCATCGCCTGGACGCGGCATCGTCCTGGTCACACTTCTTCTCTTCCCGACCCAGTTATCACTAAACAGAGCCGCCTGGCAGACAGGGTGATCATCAAACCACCACTTGGACACAGCGATCACTCTTCGCTCATTTTTGATCTTATCTGTTACTGGTTACAAAAACCAGTAAAGAAGCCCACAGTTTGAAACTTTAATCAAGCTGATTTTACAGGCCTGAGGAGCAATCTGGGTTCATTACTTCTTGAATATGGCTTCGTTGACCAGAACTTCTGCACACTTCAAGGCAAAATTGAGAAGGTGGACGACTAATTTGTGCCGCGCAAATTGTGCATTTTCTCTTATCGGCCACCTCTTCCGAGCAGAATACGTCGTGTCCTCGATGAACATTTCTACATATTCGCGAAGCATAAGCTTACGAAGGATTTGGAGGACTTAAGGGCGTTCCACATCGTTCGAAGTATGTGCAGGCAAGAAATTGGTCACATTGTCATTTTTGAACGGTACTCGAATAACTACGGGCTCCTTTCTTTTGCCCTGTGAGTCAGGCTTGGGCGACGTTTTTACCAGATTTCCACTAAATACTTCCGACCAGGTAGTCGTATCACGCAGACTTGGCGGGGCACTTGATTTTTGAGCGAACTGAGACAGTTGCATTGGTCACCGTGGCGTTAGGTGGTTAGACAACTTCGTCTTTCCGAATATAAGATTGACTGGCATACTATTTTTATGGACGTCCGATGGGCCACAGAAACGAGGTATAATAGAATCCTGTGGTAGTAGTTCCCAATAAGTAGTGGTGACCAAAAATTGAAACCCCAAAGAATGGTTGAGAGATTGACCCAACCAGATAATCAGCATTATCCGTGCCACAGCCAGACTCCGCAGTCAGTCGATAAAATCCTTTGCTGTCCGTTTTACTTAATAGTATGGACCGTTAGTTCATCTTTTTCTGTATACATTCTCCTTCCCTTGTTCCCGCCGAGCCAATTACACCGATCGAAAATCAAGGCAGTTTCCTAAACGAAACAAAGGACCTCGTCTACTTTGATCGGGCATCATTGGTTAATTGCGATGTCCTCGCTCACCATTTTGGGATGAACACCGTGTAAATAAAGTCAAACCTTCACAATGGTCTATCATATGTCAGGTAACCCATTAACAGCTGTTTGAATGATAACTATATAGTATTGATGTAATCGAATTCAAGCTGCTTTCCGTGAACTTAGACCCGCTGGATCAATGAACGAAATGTGGGGTTGAATGGATGGACTCGCGCAACGCAATGTTTGACCGGTTACTTATTATTGTGATAAGTGCGACCGATATAGTTGTCCACCTCTGTTAACGCAGGAGGATAAATAATAGAACATATACGTTCGCTTATATATTTTCATTCTCAGTGTCTTATCTGCAACACCGGGATACGTCTTCTGTTCCCACTACTCATGTCAGCGTGATTAATTACCGGTAACAGACATTCATTCAGTCGCTAACAGTTCAGGCTCACACCGAGTTGCGCGCAATCTGGCTGTCCAATAAACGGTTTTGTGAGTATACAAAGGCAGAAATGAAAGTATTTCTTTGAAATGGTTAATGAGGTGACGCTCGTGTGGACAGGATTTAGTAAGGCTCCAGTTGAATAGGTACACAAAAAATTAAGTCTGTCTACTCGGATGCGAAAAATCCTCGACAACTGAACGAAGAATGTGCCCCTATAACAAAATCGACAACTACGTTCCTCTCAGTAATAGGGTAGGATAAAACGGAATTGAGCTCAACTAAACAAATGGTCATTGGTTGGGTGGGAGCAAAACGACTGTTCATGGATCGGGAAGTTATTGGAATTATAAATTACTCATGCGAAAAATGAAGGAAAATGTTTACTCTCGACACTAAACAGGGGTAAGAGGAATGGTAACAGTAGTTAAAGTAGAAGTAAAAATGATCAATGCAGTTTATCCGAGGGAGTTAATAAAACGTAGGGCAATCTTTCGGCAATAATCAAACCGAACACAGCAACCTGGAAGACAGTCCTACAGATAGTAACAAAATCAACAAGCGTGTATACAGCGGGTTCATGGTGGTTGGTCGATATAATGCTATCTGTGGCAGTGGTTGGTTTTACCAGTTACATCCTTCACCCAACCTGGCTAGGGGCTTGTCACTAAAGAGAATATTTTGACATTGTACCTGCAAGGTGGTAGGCACAAGGTCCAACAGCTACATCCACCATTTTAAGCAAAGGTAACGTGGAATATTCCAGGATTATCACAACGAAACCTCTGTAGTGGACAAGTGGGTATGCGCTCGACCCTCCTCCACCAACAATTTAATACGCATTTCCTGGAAAGTAATTGGAACGTAGTCCCAACAGGCATCAAACCAAAGAACGCAGAGGGGTTTGGAAACAAAGCAATGTTTGGAAATGGGATAAGTAGTCAATTCTAGCCTAGCCTGTAACCAACGGCAGAAACCAAGAGGAGGGAGAAAAGCGCGAGATAGGCTCCAGCCCACTGGACGAGACTCAAAAGCGCGTCAACTAAAAAGTGCGTGGAACCTGCGACTGCGTTAAACAACGCTGAAAAAGGTCCGGGTTAAACAACCTTGATGAATAGAATAGTAGATGAGTCGTTGAGAAGAGGACAGGCATTCGCTATACACAATTAGTCGCACGACTGAAGCACTGAAGTCGTATCAGGCCTTTTGTGGCAGACGTACACAGGATCATGCGTACAGAACAAGCGGACAAACATGGTTGCAGCCGGGATCCTTACAGAAGCCACGCAATCGATGGTTACTACACAAGCCTCTCCCCAGAAGGGTGGCGGTTGGCAACTTTTGCTCATGTAACCGAAGGTATCGACATGTGGGCCACCCCATTGTGGTTTTGTCCATGGAACGCCCGATACCGTGAGTACATATACAAAAGACCTAAAACTACAAGGTTCCCCTCCTTACGCTATTGCGCCAGCCTAGGTTGAAACTAACATCGTTTGCAAATAGTGTGAACCGCCGAACTCAGTGTACAGGCTGGTGAATGTGGCGGTGTGGTTGAGGAAGTTGCATACCTCTGAGGTCGTCAAGTCATTACATGTAAGGCTGTCGACGATGACCTGTGTTCGCATGAATGATGATCGTGGTGTGGCGAGCCTCACATGAGAAGGAAAGAGTCACGAGCCCCACTTGTGATGATGAGTGTCAAGGCCTAATGAATGCGTGTACGCAGAGTGCGAAGTGGAGGGCAGGTGGGATTTACCCGAGTCGATTTACTGGTTGGTTTATTCCACAACGATGCGGTTGAACTGTGTCAATTGGGTGCTTACAGAAACTCGACATAGGTGACATCATTGTACCTCATTCCAAACCACTTGGATTCTACACCGTAAAAACCTTGAAGGTACAATTTGTAAGGTGTATAAATGCTATCCGGATAAAACGTCTGTCGTTGGCTAGTAGATGGGAGCCTGAGAGGACTTCCGTTGAACGGTCTTCCGACGGGTACTTTGGAGGATCAGCAAACAAGTTCAGGCGTTACAACACGTCTGAAATGCAGACAAACATACAGGGAACGAGCGGTCTGAAAGAAATATGTGACTCACCCCGGAGAGAAGTCGAATGTATGCTGTATTTTGAACAGTTTGTTGGTTTCCAAAGGGTTTTGCAACTCGATTTGAACGTACTCAGAGAAACTTTTACACCATAATGAAGTAAGTCAAGTTCCAGTGGATATGAAGCAGAAGGTTTGGAACTCAACATAAAAATCTGAAGGATGGTTATCGCGAAAAACCCTATGAAATAAACGCGCATAGGTGAAAAATCGTCAAATGGGTTAACGACACCCAGGAATGGTACATGACGTCTAAACTGGCAAGTATCTTCAGATAGGACTTACGAAAGGAATCCAATTAGACTGAGATGAGTTAAATGACGCAGATCAGGCGTCGGTAGTGGTATCCGCGTAATTGTTCAGTGGAATTTCAGTGATTTCAGCGATTGATACACGGGTTTGAGGCAGAGGCCCAAGGCTCCCGGATGCAGTCAGTTTCTCTTGCTCGGTGTCAAGCGGGCGTCTGTTGATCCGAAAGACAGTAATTGAAAACAGGGTGTAGCACAGCTCTTGGAGATTACAGTAACTACCGGAAGCAAAGTCAGATTACCTGCATAATGGAGTTTTTTAAAATGAGAGTACAGTAACGTTTTGGAACGGAAGCTAGAAGCACTGTTAACGACCTCAGGAGGAGGGCTGTTCCAGAAATTAATAACCCTGTATGAAAATAACTGCTGTCTAAGATAGATCCGAGGACGAAGCTTGAAAATCATCCCGTTATGTGTACGCCGGCCGTCATCATTCGCTATGATGAAGAACTGTTCAACAAGACCTACTGTACAGAAGTGTGTGGAAATTAAATCACCGCGGAGTCGTCGAAATTCAAGTGGGTATAGATCAAGAGTTTGAAGTCGAACATCGTACGCGACACTACTTAGGCCTGTGACTAGTTTGGTAGCCACGAGCTGGACACGCTTAACGGCTAATATGTCTTTCTTCAGACCGGTATACACGACCTGGTTAGCATGCTCGAGGAGCGGTCTTATAAAAACCCCGTGAAGCGTTTGGAACGCTTTCTTGTCTATACTAGGGAAAGTACGCTTAATCATCCTAAGGGCGGCGAACCCTGGTTTCGCTACCGTCTCGTGGTGATAAACGAATTCTAATTTAGACCAAAATCAGACGACAAACAAACACGCTTTTAATGCCAGAACCACATCAGAAGCACATTTGGGTTTTAGGTGAGATGTTTGTGGTGCGCAATTATACCCTACTTGCGCATCAGCTGTTATAGAAATATACAATTTGTAGTGGACAAGTGGGCATGCGCTAGACCCTCGTCCACTAGCAATTTAAAACGCCTTTTATGAAGAGAAATCGAAACACGGTCCCAACAGGCATCAAACTAGACAAGACAGTGAGGTTTGAAAATATACCGTATATTTTCAGCAATGTTTGGAAATATGATAAGTAGTTAGCTCTAGCCTTGTGTGGGACCAACGGCAGAAACCAAGAGGAAGAAGAAAAGAAGCGTGAGATGGGCCACGGCCCACTCGGCGGCACTCAAAAGTGCGCCAGGCGAAAAGTGCGTGGAACCTTCGAGTGCGTTAAACAACGCTCGAAAAGGTTCGGTTAAACGGCCATGAAGAATGAAATAATAGATGGGTCGCTAGGAAAGGGACAAGTATTCGCTGTGTGCAATTAGTTGCACGACTGAAGAAAGTGGCACTGGGTTTATATCGGGCCTCCTATTGCAGGCTTACAAAGAATCATGCGCACAAAACAAACAAGCGGGAAAACACGGTTGCAGCCGGGATCCTAAGAGAAGTCACACGAACGCTGGTCACTACAAATTGTCTAGAGTTGAATCGTTCGGGCGCCAGATTGGGTTCAACAACTTCATTGATACGAATAAGGTTCAGACGCTGCAGTTCCAAAGTGCCCGGATCCGAATAGTTCATTTTACTTCACGTCAAAAAGACTCCTGTGGACCCGCGGGCTCGTTGGAAACGAGAAATCTCACTGCTCTTGCGGATCGCAGTAATTGTATAATAAAGCGAACCGAAGGCGACCAGCTGAGAATAACGCAATGAGTGAAGAATGAGCATATTTTCAACGCGCGAACGCAAAGCGCAAGCGATCGAGTAACAAAGTTAACTTAAAATGCGGCGGACCGATAGGCGGATGCGGGTCGTGACCTGTACGTTCGAGTGCGCAGGGTACATGTCCTACCTGTATAAAGGAACGTTTAAACACATAAGAAAGTTGACAACAAAACAGTGCAAATGGTAATACAATCTCCATCACAAGCAAAAACAAGCAAATAAGTTCGCCACACAACTACCAACGGCAAAACATAAACCTCAGACCAGCTGTTTTTCGGTGGGTAGAAATCTAAAAACGCCTGAATTCGTCTTTTGAGGGCCAATTTAATGACCTGAGGAGGGAGAAGCAGATCTTGTGGTTGTTCAGCCTATATGAAAACAATCATAGCTTGGGAAAGGTCTGTGGACGTACCCCATGAAATTTTCGTTTCAGTGCTGACTGTTTTCGGCTACTACAGTGTTCTTCAATACTTGCGCTGAGGTGGAGTGTGAGAATTAAATCACTGCGGGGCTGCCGAATTTCAAGCGAATGCAGATCAAGAATTTCACGCCTGAACCCGTTTGTGGTGCCTCTAAACACCGTAACAAATTTGGTAAGCGCGCCAAACATGCTCTCTTCAAACCTGTATACACAACAGGCTTAACACACTGAACCAAAAGGACATTGCCAGCAGTTACAACCAAAAGACGTGTGCACACTTATTGTCAGTTAGAGGTGGACCGCGATCACCTACCTGACGCTAACTTCAGTTAAGGTAATCGGCAATGATCTGTAACCCTAGTGATAACCCTAGACATTTGATGATTCGTCGAACTATGCTTAGTCTACTCGCAACGTCTATCGATACGCTGGATCTCGACTAGTCGCACCCGTGACGCGGCGGACGTCACTCAACTTCTTAGCCCGCCGAGTAACCGATCGCGCCCCATGGATGATGGTCTTATGGGCGAGCCTCTTACTAAGAAGGTGCTAAACTAGGAAGAAAATATTAAAAACTAAATAGAAAAAAATAAGAACATACCTCAACATTTAACCCACTGAATTTACAAAGTCCGAGATTAATTAGTCGTATGAACGCGGTCAAATACAGCGAGTCACGCGACAGTGGGGCAATAAAGTGGGAGTGAAACTAAGGATTATATAAAGGATGGTTCAATTACAGAAAGTAAGGACGGATAAACTGCGTGATAACAGGCTTCAACCGGTGAACGATATTAAGGCTTAGTGATATCTCAAAACTGACGTCCGTCGAAAGACCAATTTGCTGCGCGCGTGTTTCCAGTTGCCGGTCAGTCCTTGTAAAGTAGGCTGGCAACTGTTACTGAGAACTTTGGATTTGGAAAGAACGGTCAACAAGAATAACCAACAACAAAATGACATTGAGGAAGGAGGTCACCAATATTCCGTCATAGACACGGTCGTTGTGACACACACAACGTAGGTAGCTATCATAAAAAATGGACCCCAATCTTTTTTATTTTTACCGTAAAGAACAGCACTGCAGGAACCATTGTCCGAAGAGTTACCGATATAAAAAGAAGTTATAGAAGATCGAGCGCTGATCTTTTAGGAATACGAGCATAAATTGAAAAGGAGATAAAAATTCGACCCCGTTTTTTCACTAAGCGTTCTGCCATCACGAAAGATGGTGGCTGAAATTAGGTCATCATCCTTGGCCTTCGTCTCATCTCTGTCGATCTTACTCAGCTTTGTCTGAAATGGCCATGAGGAGTATAAGAACAGCCCTTCCACTAGAGTTGTATCTTTTAAGAATACCCTCACAGACCCAAGCTGGGCTGTTTGGGTCGTTGTTAGGAAGGACCTGGTGTAGGTACCTTCCAACTCTTCGTCACCCCCGGGGTTCTGCGCATGCCTTTTCGTTGAGTAAGATCAGACTTTTTTCATTTTGCAAGATAAGTGACTAAGTTTTCAAACAGTCACACCGATTAGTCTCGTAGCGCGTATGCAAGATGTGTAGTTTTGGAGTATCGGTGATTCTACTCAAAAACTGCCGTGTGGTCCAAGCGCACACAGCTAGACATGGGGACAGTGGCTATGGCAAAGCTGCCAGTTTAACATTGTCATCAACCTTCCGTCGCTTCCTCTTTCTCCTGAACTCTTGGAGGAGGTTTTACTAGTGAACCTTCCATCACTTCTTCGCTTATCAGCAGTGAAGTTACTGATGGTATGGAGTTGAAGACAAGATTCAAACGTTTTATATTCAGGGACGCGTAATTCCAAAGTACCGCTTTGGACTTAGTCACACTGAAGTGTGACAATGCTTAAACTGCCGCTTGAGACTTCTTTTCACTCTTCATCATTCTTATAGCTACCCCAACTGCAGTTTCCATTGGCATTAGTTTTTTGCCTAATTCTTTAAGGGCTACATTCTCTAGAATCGTCCATGAGTTGAAGAATTCAGCAAAGTGAACCCTTCCGTCTGCGGCAGGGGATACTCCGAATTTTTACAGACCTAATACAAAACTTCGATTTCAACTCCCTAGAGGCACTTGAAGTGGTATGTTATTCCAGTTCTGCTTTAGCGCCGCGAACAATGTACCTAACGGTTGCGGAGTCTGCGGCGCAAAGGCTGGTTCTCATTTGTAACGATCTCCTTATACAGGTGAAGAGGCATGATCTGGGGCGCTCTTGGTGAGCGGCACTAGGCAACATCAAAAAACAGACAAGCAGGCAACAAGCTATCAAACCATGTGAGTACACAACAAACGCTAAGGTTAAAGTGGCAGGGAAAGAAATGTAGAGTGAAAATTCAGTGTGCAACACAGTATGAGTTTGAAGTGATTTCAGCATTACCAATGGAGGAAAAAGTGGTGAAATGAAAACATAAGATGTAGGAAGGGGAGTCTGATTGGCCAACGCATGAAAAACAACAACCCTCAGAAAATATTCTCCTGAGGTCCATTTGACAGCGAAGACAACCAGTCAGAATGCGGAAAACTACTCCACGCTTGTAGGTTCAAATCCCTCTTCAAGAACACGCACGATTAAAGTAAATGTCATCGTTACCGTGCAACTACCTGCATTAAGTAAGTAATTTTCTCAGAAAAAACGTTTTTTGAAAAAATGATATAAACGCTCAGTACTTTATACACAAGCCATACGATTAACAAGATTGATGCGAAAGCTGAGCGGTATTTCAGAAAATATTTAAGTGCGCAAGGTTTAGGGAATATCCGGAAGACCTTTGCAGGGTTAAACACGACACCCACAGGAGCCCCTTCCAGTCGGTAGGTTAGATTGGACATGTGGAAGTAAAATTACTACGAAGTTGCCCATACAGGTCCGTTGTGTACAAACAGGTACACAGTACACACTGAACCGAGCGTGGCAAGCAGTAATATTTGCACATAATTCATGCGACAGTTTATTCCACCTCCACATAATAGAGTTTCAAGTGGTCTCAGCTAGTTCGTTGCCGTTCTGGTGACCACCAAATTGAATGAGCCAGCCAGGAGTCCTCATACTGTAGAGTACGGCGGAAACCAGCCGCGCGCGCAGATTACATTCGACTTAAAAGTTCGTTCATGGTTTTTGCCTACTCTTAAAACTATTACGCCAAGTCCATGCCTGGATATCTCAGGCCAACGGATAACCAATCGAACGAAGCAGGTAACTGTACATAGACCTCACCGTGTCACATATATGTATTCTTGCCCTTTTTGTTATAACGCAATATACCTTTGAGTAAATATCTTATTTGCTCTTCTGGCTGTACGTTGCAATACGAATTATATGTTGACTATCCAAGCGCATGTGCGAGAAATGGACGAGGACTACGTGAAATGAGAATCATGTCTACAATATGACGATGCACATTAAAAGCTCGCTTCAGAAGAAATCCTAGTTTTGTAAGAAGTTTGAAATTAAAGTGAATCATTATTTAGTCATACTGCGAGATCAGCAAGCCAAACTAGTCTGCCGACCGCTTGCACGGAGGTGGGTGATTTATTATAAGTAGAAAATCGGTGCTGATTCTTGCTAAGGAAGAATCGTTTGGTTGTTTCATTTTATCCCCACAGGTTCCTTTCAGCTCCCTAACTTCACTGGTGTGACCCCAGCCAACACCGGTCACCAGTAAACTTATTGCGGCTTTGAATTGTGACTTGTCGGGTTAGCTGATGCGAATGAGGTTACGGTTGGGTTTTTCGCCAACTGAGTTCAGAAGAAACGGCGGTCATCATCGAATAACTTAGAACATACGGCGAAAATGTTGTCTTGCACGCCGGTTGTTTGAACCTTTGCTCTTGATCATTTGCTTGCACACTGGTGGAAACTTCCAGCTATTTGAACGCGGGAAACCACAGCGTTTTTCCGCTTTCAGTTAATGAGCATCCTCTAGCTCTGTCCTGAGCCCGTAGGTTTAGTTACTCTTTAAAGAAGCCGTGTTTACCGGATGTGTGTATTTCGGTTTTCATGGATAACGTGGGGCAGTTAAGCAGTACACTACGGTCTAGAAGCCTTGTTTTCAGCGCTTTCCTTCAGCGCATTTTTACCTCCCCTCCATACACGAATTTCCGAGTCCGTTACTTTTTGCTTATCCGCGGTCACGTTTTACACGCTTTTGTTGTCAAACGTATTTTAATGCTGCAAAGGCTCATATACAAGATCGCTGGTGGCACTGTATTCCTCAATTTCCAGTGGTCACTACTTCAGTCCGTCGTCTTACAATCCTCGTACATCCGGCTGCCTCTTTTATTAACCATGCGTCTAACAGTGGCCACGCGTTCAGCTTGCGCATCTGACCAGGCACAACCTCGGCGCCACCAGTCACAATTAAACCTTTACGCTTGACCGTTTTCGTAGGTTTTCGGTAGTTTTCATTTGTATCCGTTCCACTCACCATCTGCATCGTTACATAGCTGCAAAGTTCTTCCCACGAGATCGTTTCTTGTGAACGGCGTCACCACTATTTAGCCATGTGGCTATTTAGCGTCTCTGCGGAAGATGCAATAGTTTCCATTCATGTTGGTATCTTCGCACACTCACCCAACTCTCATGAATGCTAGTCGTAGAACGTGAGTTCCCGAGCTATCGTGTTCGGAAAAATTATTTTCCTGGAATAAATCGTTGTAATGGCTTGGTAGCTGATGCAGAAACTGAACTCGTCGAAATCTGCGTCATGCCTCATATCCGTTTGTTTTAACTGACCAATA
>JTDE01007784.1:0-13088 GCA_014338405.1 Paragonimus skrjabini miyazakii | reverse complement strand
TAATCAAATGTTAACTAACCACGTGCATCAGGTATACAAGGTAGCAACTGTCAACTGCGGATCCTGAGGGGAACGGAAGAATGTTTTGGATGAAGCTTGTTCCAATTGAACCCTAGACAGCTGCTGCGATCAAGTTGTATCTCATGAACTTTGCAGACGTCGGCTGTCCGAAATGATGACAACTGAGTGAGCGACAGACAGATGTGAGTTGTAGTTGTAGCTACGGTATCCAGCTAATCAATATTCGAACCACAAACACTTTCCTCTATTAGTTAGTAACATAAGTCACATTCTGTGTTATACTCTTCAACTGCTTTTTCGTGACAACTTAACAGAAACGTGCGAATCGTGTATCAGGCTGTAGGCAGTTCGTGCAATGGTAAGAAATTTTTGCATTAGGAAACTGGATGACTTAGAATCTATTCGGCATCAAATTTGTAAGTCTCGCATCTGAACAGTGATCGACCGAACCAGATTACTTGTTTAGGAATCCATTGTCCTTTCAGCTTCCAAATCCTGGAAGCGCTCATCAGAAGTGATTCAACCAGTTTCATTCATGGTCACCATTCATTTCATGATCATCTTATCCATGAGTATCATGCTGCGCTCACCACGATTAGTCAATTTCACACCACAATTTTGTGGCACTCTTTTCGTAGATTGTAAACAAAATCTAACTATACGGTCCTGTTGTAACTCGATAATACTCACGGACATTCAAGTAAATGTCAAGGCAAACCTAACCAACACTGGATGATCAAGCTCAGATTATGCTGTAGGCATCAGGATATGTTCAAGATAGTTATCCATGCAAGGAATCGTCATTTTCTCGTTCTTCAGTCAAATGAAACCATGAGATGGACAAATACAACGAACAAGTGCGTCAATCTTTGAGGGTGGATGTTTAGATCAATGATGTATATGAAGAAAATTAGTGTACGAGAATTCGATAATAATCCGTTTGTATTCTTAACAAGCACCTTCGTGTGAACTATGGTCTAAAACAAAAACATTTTTTCTCGCAAATGTTCCTAATAGTTGTCGGAGTGAAACAATGTTGCCTGCTTCTCCCAACGGTTCTTTACGTCTTCGTATCATTAATTTTGTTTCAGGCTCACTGCACTTCAAACTACACAGTTCGTGTTCGTGTGAGGAGTGATTTCAATCTGCCTAAGATTCCTGGAGACGTGCAAAGACCAACGTTTTGCGAATTGTGATCAAACGACCACTGTACCCAGATGATGCGGTTCTGGTAGTTTTGTAAGCTAAGCATGCAGGTCGTATAACGATTGCTCAATCAACAGTGGTTGATGAAGGCAATCCTGTCGATGTGGCTTTTCTAGGTTTCTCCTGGGTTTCCAAGTTTCGGCAGTTCATTCATTTCCATGATAAATAACAGAGATGATAAAGGATCACTTTGACGAACGTTGCCCTGGGACAGTAATGTTGTGAGCCAAGATCGCGTATAGAACAAGGGTTATTCATTCACGAAAGCAACGCGTGGCTTATGCGTTTTAACAAGACATCAAAATAAAACGCTCATCTGCATACGGTACTGGGTCCAGAAGGTCACGGTTGCCACAAGCCACAAAACTGGGTTACCGTACGTTGCCTGACATACTAAGAACCATTTCATGAGATGCTGCACTCCGATGTTTCTTCCTGTATTTCTCCTGCGATTACTTCAGTGTCAAAATCTACGCTCATGTGCCCACTACTGAATAACAGTGATGTGAGTGGTATAGCACGATCGCTTCTCCTCACTACCCTCCCACACCTCCGCAAATACTGTTCCAGCTGCAACAACAGTCGTGCAGGTTCACTTTGTTCTGTGGACGATCTGCGTACTGGCCTCGATGACATCGATGCTCCACGTGTGCAGTATCCTACGCTCGGAGTGTCATACCATTTAGAAAGCTGGCTTCCGTGCACTCGATGTTAATTCTTCTCAGTTTTAATCAAAAACACTGGGCCACGGCGATCCACTACGATATACCGTACTCTCCACTTCGCTGAGAACTTCCTAGATTCTGATTATGTTGCGCCCGGACTCCGCCGTTCCTTGTATTTAACCTTCGAACAAATTTCAAACACAGAACTTCGTCCCAAAAACCTTACAGTTGACTGCTTCTTGGAAACTTCTTGTGCGTCCGCCAAGTTTTAGTTGGCCAGTCATGGAGCTTCTGCCAATTCACACATGTTCATCCGTTTGTCTCCTCATAAACCAATCTTTCTATCGGCTGGTAGGCGTGGCACGCGCCCGTACATTAGCTTGAACGGCGAACTCTTTGTTATACCTTGAGGCGAACAGAGGTAGGCCAACAGAATCAGTGGTTGTGCTTCCTCCTAGCTCCTTCTCTCGCCGCCAACCACTCCTTGATTATGCGATTGTTTCGTTCCGTCAGTCCGTCTGATTGATGTTGGTATGGCATCGTCCGAATTTTTTAATTCCCAAACTCTTCAAGCAGTTCCGAAATTCCTCACTTTCGAAGCAGGGGCCTCGATTAATCAATATGCTTCGCGGTATTTCATGATTTGCAACGATGTGTTCCATCACCGCCCTGCATTCAGTTATTGCACGCTGATTGGGTATAGCGACTGCTCCGATCCATCGTGTGAACTTTTCCGTCATGACCATGATGTATTGATTTCCGGATGTGGTTACTGGAAAGGGACCCATCACATCCACTGGCCATAATTCCCCAATTTCACTGACCGGAATTGGTTGAGTAGGATACTGGCCGGAATGGTTAGTGCTCTTCAAAAGCTGACGTTGCTGGCATGCCCGCAAATATGTGTTGGCATCATCCTTCATTCCCGGCCAGTATGATCTTTATCTCAGCGTTTCGTAAGTTTGATGACAACCAGTATGAGCTAACTGATGACATTCCTGCACAATTGTCCCTCTCAACTCCGTCGGCATAACAGGCAGGCTTATTCCATCCAGCAGTTGGCGCACTAAAATTCCGGCACTATTCAATCGCAAGTCTGACCAGTGTGTTCTGAATGCTTTCACCCTCGGATTCCACTCGTTCTTCTAGCGGTTGTTCTCCCGATAGAATTTGATAAATCACTGCCCGGATTTTCGGGTCCGTCCTCCATGCTGCTTGTAACTTTCCGGGATCGCTCTCCAATTCAGTACAATCAACTACGATCATTTCCTTTTGAACTTCATCCATGTGCTGCGTCTTGGAAAGCAAATCGGGAACAGTGTTCTATTTTCCAGCTACATGGCGAGTTGTGAAGTCGTACTCCTGTAATCGTAACGCACAACGAGCCAGCTTTTCTCGGGGATCCTTCGCCGAATTAATCCACTCTAACGGTTTGTGGTCAGTCTCCACATCGGAACGTCGGTCGAGCAAGTACGGCCTTCATTTTTCCAACGCCCATACGGTCGCCAAACACTCTTTTGCTCTCATTGAGTAGTTTCGTTCAGCAGGAGTTAATACTCGACTGGCATATTCCACCACACCGCATTGCTGCTTCAGTACAGCTCCGATTCCCACATTGCTTGCATCCGTTGCTTCAATGAAGCTCTGTCCAGCCACTGGCAACTTCATGGTCAGTTGTCCCTCCTCCGTCAACTGTTGGATCTCAATAAACGTTTGTTCGGCTACTTTTGTCCAGTGAAATCGACAAGTCTTCTTCAGAATTTCGTACAATGGGATCGCGAGTTCATTGAAATTCTTGATGAAGCGGCTATAAAACCCGACGCGACCGAGAAACTGTTGCAACGTCCCCTTCGACGTTGGTACCGGAATGACCTTGATCGCAAGCAGTTTCTCGGGAACTGTTTGAACCTCACCCTGACCGACCTTGTGACCGAGTAGTAATATCGTTCGTTTCACCAGTTGAGACTTTGAACTGTTGATCCGTAGGCTAGTCTGTTCACCCCTTTGTAGCACATTCGAAACGTGTTCCGTCTCATTCGCACTGTAGATGACTATATCGCCTCCATAAACCACCATGGTGTTCATTCCGTCTAGCACCATCGGTATCAGTCGTCTGAACGTGAAAGGGGCGCCTGACAATCTGAACGGCATACGTTTGAAGTGGTATTGCTTTTCTCCCGCTATAAATGTTGTCTTATCACGGTCCGATTGCTTGACTACAACCTGCCAATATTCAGACGGCAGTTCTAGAACTGTAAATATCATGATGTTGTGCAGCTTATCAAAAATCTACGCTACCGCGGGGACTGCTACCA
Organism: Paragonimus skrjabini miyazakii; assembly: GCA_014338405.1. Taxonomy (NCBI): domain Eukaryota; kingdom Metazoa; phylum Platyhelminthes; class Trematoda; order Plagiorchiida; family Troglotrematidae; genus Paragonimus; species Paragonimus skrjabini miyazakii. Next base: position 8,881 of record JTDE01007784.1, on the reverse strand, counting down.
CTTTGTTGACTGTAATACCGTTGAGCCGTCCGAATTCGACACAAATCGGAATTTACCATTGGGCTTCCTCACCAACAAGATGGGAGAATTGAGCGGGCTATCGGCCTTTTCAATGATCTATTCCTTCAGTTGGTCCTTCACTAGTCGTTCCATTTCCGGCTACGGGTGTACTGGTGTTCTTCTGGAATCGAATGGTCGAAATCGGTCTGACTTGATGGAAATTTCGTGTTCAATCCAGTCACAATAGCTACATGGATCCTGATCCGTGGTGAACAGTTTTCGGTAGTTGTGTATCACTTCATTCAGTAACCGGTTGTCACAGGTTCGTATGTCCTCGGTGCGTTCGCTTCAATTTTTCCTAACTGGGGTTTGCGTTTTCTCACTAGTGGAACCGCCCCATATTTAGTTATGAGTGTGTCATGCTTCAGGTCGATCATAACCTCAGCGCGGTCAAGAAAATCCGCCCCCATTATGGTCTGATGTGTGTCGGGGGAAACGACGAAACGTTCTTTGTCTACTCAGCCATCAATCCGAACATCATATTCTGCCAGGCCACTAACTTTAAGAGTAAACTCACCGACTGTTCGACCGACCATCGTGCACGGCTGAACAATCTTTCCTGACCTCGGTCCAGTCAATGAAACCGCGGCCCCAGTGTGAATCAAACAACACTCCGAGCTACCATTGATTTCTAACCTAGCCTGAATTGCCGTCTTATCAACTGCCCCAATTACCGCCTCTCCCTTCCCAGACAAAAGACCATCAATGAAAAGTTTAACGTGTGGCTTTATCTTTCCAAGTGGGCAAACACTTCGCCAGCGTCCACGTCTTCCGCATCAATAGCAGACGTCGCTACAGTTATCCTCCTTCTTCACACTCAAAGCCGCCTACTCCTGAATCCACTTTTCCAATGCGCATTGAAGTTCACTCAGTTTACTTTGTTCGCCTGCCTTCAGATCGTCAACTCTCGGGGAGTTTTCTACAAGCAATTGTCGAGCCGCATCCGCCAGATGTTCCAATGTCATCGGATTCTCGATGAGGGCAATTCTGAGCTGATCCCGCACTGTTGGTAGCATTCCATTCAAGAACTGGTCTGTCAGCGTGGGCTGCTCTGAATCTTGGTCCAAATTTGGCAGAATTCAAAGTTGGTCTTTCGCAACATCTATCTGTTGCTCACTCACTGATCATCATCTCATGCGACTGACGTACGCGAAGTGCATGAGACAAAACTTGGTAGTGGCAGCTGTCCAGGGTTCAGTGGACTGAGCCTCATCCAAAACATTCTTCCATCTCTTTTAGGAACCGAGGTCGATGTCTGCTACCCCGTATATTATAGATGTACATGATTAGTTTACTTTTGATTATGAGATGCAGGATTTGCAACAGTATTCTATTGTCGATATCATACTTGAACATGAACACTCGAGCAATCATGTATTTTGCTCATAGTCATGTAACCGACTGCTTTCAACTCGGGGTTTGATGACTTCACGCCTCTATGGTCTTCGTACATAGAAGAAATCGCTAAGTTGTTAAGTGGAACACCCTAGCTGGATCTTTGGAGGTGATGTGATCACTGGTCCAGATATCATTATGATTATTGCTCCTACCAACCTGTTACTAGATGCGTTGCTCAACGGGTACAGAAGTCAGTTGAAAAACATACACTGGCTGCGGTTTCATGTGGACAAACAGGAATACAAACGCTGGTTGTAGTGCAACTGACGTCAGGTAGGCAAAATAACAAACGAGAATACTGTAATGACTGTAAAACTGTAATGAGAACTAAGGAAGAGCAAAACTACAATCACATCGACCACTTGTAAGAGTAAGCCACATTTACCGATAATCACAAAACATATGTCGACAAGATAACAAGCGAATGTTGGGGCGAGTTATTCGTTTAGTTATCAGAGGCAAAGAGCACATATACCTGAAGTTGCGATGCTGTTGACACCTTCTTAGCTTGTGTGAATCAGAATCCGTGGCAATGCACCCGGTGTCATATTGGCTACATTAGTTGCTTGAAGATTATACATAGAACAACTACAAACCTGGTTCAATCTTGGAGATCTCAGGTGATGAAAGTGATCCGAGTTGGTTTCAGAATACATTATAGCGCCCGTCAGTCAAGCAAACATCCCATTTCGAAACTGTCCACCGTAATGCTTGCTTAATATTTCATCTATAAAGTGGTATTTTGGTATACAGTTGCATCTCACATTCGGTTTGTTTGGTAAATACAAAACATAAATTTAATCCCAATGAATGTGTTGTAAACACACAAGTGGGAGTAAACTGTGCTAATCCAAATGACTTATTTTTCATTTACTCCTATACGAATGTCCATTATATGGCACATCTTGTTCCGAGAGTCCAGTGTGTCTTGTTTACGTTGGAAAAATACAGTCACTGGTATTTCCTCACTGAGTGTTTCTGGTAGCTTTATTACGGGAGGTCAATTATATGTTATGTAGAGGATTGGAAATAATTTGAACCTGCACAGGTGTACATGTATTATCGGTTCTATCGGTTCCACCCTATCAGAGTTGTTTACATGACGGCCAACTGTACTGGGCGTATTTCATTATGTTGATCTTCGGTGTGTTAATTGAACACCGCGTTTTAAAATTATCAACAAACGATATGTAAACTCGGAGAAGACTGAGAACTCTGGGACGAATCGGGTTGAAACCTAAACGCTTGACCGGCCACCAAGTATGGTATCGACGATTGAATACTGAGTGAAACTCGAAACAGAAATTATATTTCACCGTATCATGGAAATTGCGGATAAATCTTTATTGTACGACCGGTTGGTTCGAAAGATGAACACAGACACTCCACCATCTCCACTTCCAAATTGATAACTCCGACAGGTCTAGCAGTCAAATCTACCAGCTCCAAACAACATCTTTTGTTGCAGTCCTGACCTGTTGCAAATCCTGCATCTCATAATCAAAAGTAAACTAATCATGTACATCTATAATATACAGGGTAGCAGACATCGACCTCGGTTCCTAAAAGGGATGGAAGAATGTCTTGGATGAGGCTTAGTCCACTGAACCCTGGACAGCTGCCACTACCAAGTTTTGTCTCATGCACTTCGCGTACGTCAGTCGCATGAGATGATGACCAGTGAGTGAGCAACATATAGATGTTGCGAAAGACCAACTTCGAATTCTAACTGTCCATAGGAATCAGTTTTAGTTGCGATGTCGCAGGGTAGCACGCACCCGAGTTATATATTACCAATCAATCTTCGAATCACAAACATTTTCGTCTGTCGGTAATGTGAAACATACATTTCTTGGCAAATGAAAACGAATACGCAAGAAATCGATAGAACATGACTCATATTTCAAACAAACTGCAGAATATAAGCAAAGCCCTTCTGGTTTATACAGACTTGGTACAATCCCCAATATTCTTTTAAATTATGAAATGCTAGGAAGCTCGTCTGTGACCGTCTCGAGACAACCGTATCTGTAGGAGAACCGATTGTGAATATGGACACTGTCATTAGAGGTAGAACATGTTATATGGATGTGATTTCATTGTAATTATGTTAGGGTACAATAGTTATTGATTATCATGACACCAACACCCGCTGATCTAGGTTCAAGTTATTTCCAGAACAAGAAAAGCATTGTTTCCGGATGCTAGTTCGCAGTTATTACAATAGATTACGTTAATTAGCAATGGGGAATGCATGACTGAGAATACCTAGTCCAGTCTGCTAGCTGTGACGACACCGGAGGGTGATAACAAATCTGCTTAATGAACAGTTATGGATTTTGATTAATGTTAATCTATCACCAATCACGGATGGTGGTAGATTCCACATTCAGATTAAACCACTTCTCAAACTCTTTTTCGAAATGGAGCACGCGACCTGCTCAAGAAGATATACGATGACTGTCCTGGTAATACTAACCAATAACCCAAATACCATGACTCGTCACATAAGTTGAACTAACTCAATTCGATTAAATTTGTTTGTACAATGTTTTTGATTATCGATAACCGGTTGGAAATTCCGACTGACATCAACTAGGAACAGTTCACACTCGGCCATCACTCCCGTATTCATAATGAATTTTCTGTTCGCACGCTTCATAAATCTGTGAACAACATGCTCACTTTGGAAGCAAAATAGCAGATATTCTACTCCCTGGTATAACAAGGATAGACACTAGCGATTAACTCCAAAAAGAACAAAACTTGAATCTACTTTCTCTCGGATACTAATATAAGTTTTGTACGCCTAAATGAGCACTCCAAAGTGCTGTTTATTATGAGCTAAAAACAGAAGAATTAGAAAAGTAATGTCACATAAAAGGGAAACAGAACATAACCTTACATAATAACACATATTAACCATCAGAATCGCTGACTATTGTTCAATTCGAGCTCTGGTGCAAACAACATGGCTACAATGTTGGTGTTACTGTGAAGGGACATCATGCGCATTTGATTGTGAACTAATCGGTTATTATTTCACTACCTTCCGAATGCAATCAGTCTGCGTTCTTTCAACGTTACCTCTGTTGTCAACATCTTTCTCAGATCTAATAGTGAACAAAAACGAGCAGTAAACATTTGAAACAGATTGTTGTGAGTGTCATACGAACAAAAACAATGTAAATGATTCCCTATTTAACATCATACGTATTGGACATGTAATGACGAGCATATTACGGGTGGCAACATTCAGATAATGCAAAATAATGACTTACTTCTACTGTACCACTGTGCTGGCCATTTCAGTCAAGTCAACAACGCTATCACACCCAACGACGAAACACTAGTTACTGAGTTGTGTCCACATAAGCAAGACACACTGGACTCTCGAAACAGCGTACGCCGAGTTATGAGCACTAGTGTAGAAGTAGATGAAAAATAAGTCGGGTCAATTCGCACAAAAAATTATTTGTGGTTCGAAAAGCTATAAACAGCCGGGGTGAGTGATCCCCTGCGATACCGTACCTATAACTGATTCCTGTGAAAGTTCAAAATTGGAAGCTGTTCGTTCACAACGCCTACCTGTCGCTCACTTACTGGTCATCATCTCATGCGACTGACGTACGGGGGGTTCATGAGACACAACGTAATTGCAGCAGCTGTTTAGGGTACAGCAGACCAAGCTTCATCCGAAACATTCTTTCACCCCCTTCAGAAACTGGGGTCGATGCCCGCTACCCCGTATATTATAGGTGTACATGGCTAGTTTATTTCGATTATCGGAAACAGGATTTGCAACAGTTAGGGACCAAACTTCATACAAAACATTCTTCCATCCGTTTTAGTATTCACGGTTGACAGCTGCTACTCTGTATACCAGAGTCATTGGATGAAAATGCAATAGGTCTACGTTTTCTCAACATTGACACCTCTGTTGTCAGCATCTCACTCAGATCTGCTAGTCAACTAAACGGACAGTGAGCATTTGAGATAGATTTTTTGAATGTCATTCGAACAAATAATTGCCCGTTTGTCATCACACTTATTGTACGTGTAATGGCGGGCATATTATGGGTGGTAACATTCAGATACTGCAAAATCACGACTTACTCCTGTAGTGAGGATGATCGATGGTACTATACTACTCACACCACTGCTATTTAGTAGTAGGCTAGAGCACATATTTTGGCATCCAACAAGCCGCAGGAAAAATGCAGAAACAAACATCGCAGTGCAGCGTCGGCAAAAATGGTCCCTGCTACTTAAAGGAGTTGATAATTGGCGTATGCGGCGACCGAGACGGTCTGGAGCCTAATACCGCATGCAAATGAGTGGTTTCGTCTGTGGTCCTGTTTAAACGATTAACCCATGCGTTGCTTTGTTGAATAAACAACCCTTGTATCATCCGTGTACTTGGATCATAACACTTCCACTGTGCCACTGTGCGGATCACTTCAGTCAAGTTATCAATGCTATCTTTATACTGAACTAAATCACAACTATTTAAGCCAGTCTGAACACGAATCGCATTTCACACATACGTTTAAACTTAGTCTACCGGACGATGTGCTATTAGTATGATTTCACAATTTGTCATCGAGAACATTCAAAATATTTGTACACATTCAAAACACACAGGACATGGCTAAGTATCCGTAACATTTACTGTTGCAATAACATGCAATTCCATCACAAAAGCTCTCAGCGAATGTAGCAGTGGTAAATTTTCTCGGATGTACAACTGTTGATCATGCCAAGAAAAGTAAATGATAGACGATCTTCAGTTTTTATGAACATATGGACTTAGATACATTATCATATCTGATGATGTTTCTAGCCAGCGATTAAAGTGACCGCGAAGATTCCAGTGAAGCAGGAGACGCCTGTCCACCTTGCTCAACAGAACGGTCACTGCTCTTGTCAAATCGCTCCTGGCGATTTAGGGTGATTGACTCAGTAACGCGTATTCGACATTTCCAATCACGCTTAATCACATGGTTAGGTTGGCGGGACTATCTTCCAAGTCCGTCAACCTTCAGAAAAATGGATCAGAATGATTGGAATTTATACGGTACTGTTTAGTGAAATTACAGTAAACGTACTATCTCATCTTGAATGTGAACCAATCGGATATGCAAATTATCCAGCAAAGGAGTTCAAAATGGGATAATTAAACATGCGTCTACAAACAACTACCGGTCAACAGGAAATGACCCCAGTAAAACAATCAGGTACAGATGAAGTTGAGAACGTGTCAAGCAATACCAAGAAGGAAGTTTGAACAGATGAGCAATGATAGTTATATAAAGGAAGACAGCAAACATTCTGTGTGCATTTTATGTACAAAATTCGTCAGGATCGTTAACTTCACACATCCAAGATAAATGAAGGCAAATTAGGGATCGGCTTTCGAGAAACAAAACACGCACGGATTCATCGCTCCGCATTCTACAATACACAAAAGGCGAAAAACCTATCAGACGAACTTCAGCAGATCCATCGGGTTTCATATTTTGTGGCCACTCGACCGGTTTCACCTAACCATTGATGGTGTCAGTATATAGTGTTCGGTACGGTAAACGCTCAGTTGACATGCGGAGTATGCGGTCAAACCTTCACAGGCCGTGCAGCTGATCGCACTTCTCAAGCGTTCCGGAATGCGCGCAGGTGATCGGTCGCATTGATCACGTGATTATTCCACGTGATGTGGGCTAATTGGCCGAGACGTCGAGAGTCAAACACTGCAAGTCTGTTGACATCTTCGTCGCAAATACGCCAAGTTTCCGAATCGTAGAGCGAAACATAACTCACAGAAGCATTATATACTATTTCTTTCGGCGCCAACTTACCGTATTCCCGACACCATAGATGAGACAGGCTGGAAAAGTAAATTCCTGTTCACTCTCTCCTCCCAGATATCTGGTTAACGATGTTACGCCCTGCAAAGATAATGCTACTCAAATGTGTGAAAAAGTGAGTAGTCTTAAGTGTTTTGTCTGCACTGAGGAATGCCCGAGTACTGAAGTGATATTATGAACTCCGCATGTGCGAATCGAATCCCATACAAACCAGCCCGGTCAGTCATTTTGCGTCAGCATGGCTTACATGTTTTCGGTATAGGGACTAAATGATGTCATGTTATCAGCATACTCCAGATCGGTCAGCTTGGCGCCAGCGAGAAAATCAACACCAATCTCAGTGGATTCCTGAAGCGCACTATCCAGAATGTCGTCTATGACTAGACTTAACAGGAATGTTGAGGATAGGGCATTCGTGACGAACACATCTCGAAGACATGACCCATTGAAACAGTTGTCCATAAACCCTCACTCTGGTTGCCGAGTGAGTATACAGTGAGCCCAACGGATTGTTAAACCACGATGTTCAATACTTGGCTTCATATACGTTTCTAATTCAGAACCACCCGACCGGTTCCACGAAATCGACTCTCACTCCTGCTGTGTCTGCACCAGACGGCTAGAGTCAGTTGTTCAATGCATAACATAAGCTACTACTTCTGTAAGAAAAAAAGCCACAATGCGAATGATTTCCGCGGAACTGAGTGGCGGCTATGGTGTTAATCTCTGGGAAAAACGCTGCATAACAAATTGCCGTTTGTATCCAACTGCCGTCATGTCTTTTGACCGCTCAGGGTTGTGGCTCATTTAATCGAATGCGTCATTATATCATATTGCAAAATGTTACTCGCTAGCATTTATGAGTAGTGTACAACATTGACAGGATTGTTGGGAAAACGTTTCACATTATCATGTTACCAAAAGTGATTTGTTCACGCATGGCACCTACTCTGATGTCAAACTGACTGGACCGAGGGCCGACATGCGCAACGGACTAGCGTAAAGTGAAAAACGAAACCAGTCATCATTGAATTATTCACCAGCAACTCAGTGTCTCGAACAATATCCCAATCCCAGTCCACCACCCCAGTTATACATGTAGCACCTCGAGGATAAATCAACAGAAATACAGGTTAACCTGTCTGTGTGTTCACTATTTCAAGGAGTATATTTGAAATGCTGATGTATATTACCAACCTACAACTATTTGTACATTTCAAAATTTCTCTCTCCAAATGTAACACATGAATCAGACAAGTGTATGGATTCAAGTTGAACATCGCTTACATGTGACTACTGCACCACTGACTTCGTACCATGTACTGCCGAATTATCATATGGGAACGCTGGACCACTTTCGCCTGTGAGTAATACGAGGGCTATGATTAAATGTAAGTGAGGTTCGACTTGAAATTGGTCAAATCTCCGACTACTCAAATGTGCACATTTGTCTTGTGTTCTTAAGTCCCTTCGTTTCGGATCTCGGAACACATCCCAGCATGGGTGAGGAAACATGTGCTGCAGCTGCAAACTGATAACCATGTGTGCACCCAGCAACC
>JTDE01007783.1:10618-25395 GCA_014338405.1 Paragonimus skrjabini miyazakii | reverse complement strand
GCAACCAAAAGTTAGAATCGTGAAACACAGAAGACGCGTTTTCTGCCAAGGGATGCAGCACACTTACGAAAAGTGGAATGTGACTCGGCCATCGCATTGTATAGCTGAAGACCACAAAGTCGACCATAACAACATTTAGTGTCTACAACGGGGATTTGAGTTTTACACCAAACGAGTGCAAGCAGAGCCCTTTGTGATGAACACACACTTTGTTGTGCCAACCTCAGTGATGATGCCAATCTTCCGACCGTTTAGGCAGGCTTAACCAAACACCCGAATAACAATCACACCGCAACATGGAATTGACCTAGTGAAAGTGGCAGGAGCCATGCTAGATGGGCCATCCACGCCAATTCCACTGGCAACCTCACATACACAGATACACAGAGGAAAATACTTGTACTCCATGATTATCTGATAAACAACCAATCACAGCCTCTGGATCGACTAGGTCCCCTATTCGCATGTCTTACTCGTGTAATCTCTTCATTGAAAAATTACCCTGACAAAGACAAGTCGTGGTAATCAAGACGTCTGAATCGGAAGTATCAATTTTCCAAACACCACTGTGTTACCGACCTTTTGAACAATCTTCGTGTTTATTGCAGTGGTGGATTATGTGAATTAACATCGTCAGTTAATTCGCTCAGATGGAAAACACAGAAACTTAGCAACAGAGTCCGTATTGATTTCCCCCACTTCATGGTCATCGTTGCAACAGAAAACCGAACGTAGTAGGTAAATCGCAAACATCTGGCAGAATATGCAGACAAAATGGCTACCGAGGCCGTTTTGATAGTGAGTCAATCCCTGTCACCCAGGGTGAACAATCCATTATTCCGGACGAAAACCACAACATAGACCGGCATATAAACAAAAACATTTAGACGACATCGCCAAACTGGCAGTCCCTCAGAGAAACTCATAAGAGGTTCGCTACAAACAAACAGGCGCAATGTTTGTATAATTCACCTGAAGTGTAGTCCCCGAGCAAACCTTCCAACGACATGAAAATGATTTACGATTGACAAAAGTGAGTATTAAAAACTGTATTCAAATGAGTGGCGCACTTTCAGAAAACAATAAATATTGCTGTTGATCGGATAGAGGGAATTTTCGGTTATATCCTTTCGACGAAACAACCATCATACCGATACGTAATAAACAATCTCCCATATGCCGCATGCTTTGCGTCAGATGTATTTGGAAGTTCATATCATCCATTAGCAGCGATTTCGTGTTACTCTGGTTTCGAAAAACGACGTTACTTGCTCTAAGTTAAGTGAAGTTACAACTTAACACTAAGTATTCCATTAATTTGGAAAACCGTATAAGTTACCGTACGGTGTCTTTTGAGACCTTATTATAAGCATTTCCGTGTTGGCTTTCTTTGCTCAATTATACAAGCGTTACCATAACAGCTCTCTTGCGATATCCACTCTCAGATCTGCACTGTGTACGACTGACTGGACAGCGTTTCAAAAATACGACGTCGGAAAAGACCTAACATTGCTACTTAACAGAGACGTCAGTATCTTATTATACGTAACTCCTTCATTGATTATGGGGCTTCTGGCCGCACGACTGGCTTGAAACTCTTGGTCACTGTCAATAACAAATAGACATAAGGTCACTGAGTTGCTCACAAATCTGGATAAATACTAGTCCTCCTTTTTGCATGCGTTTGCATATTTTTAGCCTCTAGTCGCCTCATGGCTTAGGTTATAGTTGGTTTTGACAGTAGACCACTAAGTGGTAGATTACAAAATAAGTAGTTGTACGAAGAGGAAACAATGAGTGAAAACAACGGAAATTTGGGAGGAGCCAGCAACCTTACGAATACAGGTTTGCCACATTGTCATACCTGACAGCGTTCCACATCAGCTGCATGGACAATCCCACACTTCTCAACCTGGCATATGGCAACTTTGCTCAGCAAAGTCGCCGAGGTTTTCATAGCTAGTGATCACATCATTGTCTGGTTACCGGAGTAGCAGTGTAGTAATTGCGTCAATAAAACAAAAAGAAGACACGTATCATACGACGTTCTCCGGAGCAACATAAAATTTATTTTTAACGAAAAGCATACGCCTCCCAGATTCGGGATTTACACGACTCATCATGACAGGGTATAATGCTCGTGCCTAAATGAGACGCAGGTTGCGATATTGTAATTCACGTGTAACATGGTGCATATTTCGGTCAGCGTATCGAAAATAAACATTCGTCGAAACCTGTGTAAGGTTGTGTCATGTACGGTTGTATCCTAGTTACTTATCATATACAAATAGAATATTTTGAAGGAGCCTTGAGAAGATGCTACATAAATGTCTGGGATATCACATTCTGAGTGGCCCGTTTGCTGAAAGAATGTGTGATGATGGATGTATAAATTTTTTTATATTTATTTATTCATTTAAGAGCAGTTCTAGGAACGAAGAAAGGCAGAAATGCGTTGAACGATTTAATTCTGCACGAGTAACTAAGTCTCGTTTGAAAAGTTGTCGGGTAGGGCAAAGTTTTTGTCCAACTACATGTAGAAATTCGAATTTTTTGGCTGATCACAAGAAGCATTTATTAGTGGATCGTAACTCGTGCCAGAGTCGCCAATACGTACAATGGAGTCCAAGTATCTCAGTTGCGTCTATCTGCTTGGTAGAACTCACTCAGAATTAGGTTGGTTTGGTTTTCGCATACGGAGCTTCTCGACAAAATGATGATGCCCGGAAAGACATGTGCGCGAATCATTACGACTATGTGGGATGTGTTTTGATAGCCGGTTGGCTGGAACCAACTGGGATGATGGCTGATGCGTTGTGTCACTTGTGGTGGACGCCTGGGTTGGGAGAGGAGGGACAATTGTGGGGGGACCACGGACGCCTTACTACGATGGTTTTGTGTTTGTTACTGTCAAAGTATTAGATGCGCTAGACTGTTATCTTTGATATGTGCTCGGGGATTCCCACTGAAAAATTGCAATCGCTTTTTAATGCTTGCAACCGATTGATTTGTCATACAATCGGTGATGGTTGAACGGGGACATCTCAGCTTAGACATAAAAGGACATTCATGTAACAAATTAGCATATCCTCCAACGTTTGCCACTAACAAGACGTGACAAATGGTGTACATTATACTCCCAGAATGTTTACGTTGCCATAGGTCATGCTGAGAGGTAAATTCAGCGTGGCACTGAGAGCATCGGAATCTGAAGGTTCCGTGTAATGATGATAGGTAGCTTGTCGGATTTCGTTTACGCAGGCTTGAACGTTTCCTGAACTCACTATAACATTGAGGACAGGTCTGATACACTAACTGGTTTGAGCTGGAATTTGCATTGACTGGGGCCAATACTTACCTAGTTGTTGCTAATGGACCAGTGAGGCTGCCACCCACAGATTCCCGGATGGGAGCCGTAGTAGGACAGGAATGTTCCTGCATACATTATGATCACACATGGGAAGGTAGCTGACTCTAAAAGAGTCAAAATTCCACATGGCGGGAGTCATTGCTTACGAGATTAAAATGAAAATCAAAATTATGGGAATACCGACTACCAAGGTAGCTACAGCGTCTACACAAACTGTTGTTGAACACACGGGGGAGGAGTGTGACGTTTGATAGCCAGTCAAATTGGATTATGTTTCCGGCTGCTCCAAAAAATCACAGAGAATGTGTCAGGAACCTTGACTCAGTATCCTGTCGGGATTATGTGCCTCGCAACTGATGATGCTGGGTGCCGTCCGTCGGCATCCATACAGGCACCTAGCGTTTCTAATTGAGTGTGGTTGATGGCCGATTTCCGTGCCTGAATGATCAAATCAACGACGTCATTTTTGGAACCAAACGTAAAATAACTTAGCTTTGGTACACCTGGTCTTTGCAAAGGCTTCTTAATGAGCCAATAGTGTTGTCCGAAAAGAACACTAGAGGTAGCCAGTCGAATGGAGTATTGGCCGTAAGGTTTGCAGCTCAGTTAACAGATTATCTGACCAGCCGTTGTTTAGTCGCACACAACCGCCACGAACGTGATCAGAAGATACTGAGGCTCGAGCTGCCGTTCATCTCAACAAGGACGTGGAATATTCTAGAAAACGTTTTCAAAAGAAAAACGAATAGTGGACAGGGTTAGGTTAGAAAACAGGAAACGTAATGGCTGAGCCCACTACCGATTAGATTAAGCTGCCATCTCGGATGGCGATTTTTTACCAATGATTACTAGGCTCCAAAACGGTCAAACGACACCTACTGCTTCACCTGGTGGATTTTTGAAGTTCCTGGCTATCTCATTGCTCGACCAAAATTCAGTGTTAATTAACTGTTGGTGGTCTCAATAAACTATTCGGCGCGTCAAATGCTGAAATGGCATGCTAAGCAGGTGAGCAAACCGCCGCAGACTGTGCAGTTTAATTATCCGATTAAGTGATTGTTTACGTCAAGTTTTCCTAAATGTGCACCGACAAACTACCACGCCGTTCGCTTTATCATCTCATTTGATATGGGATAACTGACGGATAAAATAAAGGCCAAATACAGCAAGTCTGTTGATCGGTTCGATACGCACACACATTTCCAAACCATCACACCAACCCACTGAATACTGTTCCCTTCGGCGAAATCGGACAATATTGCGACGCTAGAAATGAGATGTCAGTAAGAACAACATGTTCTTCAATATCCCACCCTGCCATATCATCAATAAAATTCCAAGCCTAAAAGAGGGTGCTGCCGACGTACGTAACACTATCCTCAATCCTAAACGGATTGCCTGAAGTAGATAACAAAGGAATGAGAATGCTCTAGTCCCGAGGTAGCAATATGAATGCGAACAAGCATGATTTACGTGACTTCGGCATAAGGGTTAAGCAGAACAATGTCACCCACACATTCCACGTCGATCAACTTGGTGCAGGGAATATTTATGACACCAAAGTTTCAAGCATGTTGTCCATGAGAAATACCGAGCACCCTGGTGAACACCACTCAAATTAATTACTATCCGAGATGGTTACCCATAAGCACATTGTTTGATCATATGACTTTATCAGAATTAAGAATTCCTCCGAAACCGTTAACTGAGAACAACAGTTCCAGACAGTGTTGTGAGTAACTGAACAGAATGCATCTTTTAGGTCTAATAACGTATATGAGTCAACTCACTAATTAATCAGTGGGTAATTTGGACACGATAGAAATTAAACTGATTCACGTGTGGTCTTCACGCAGATTCCGGCTCCGTTTGTGAAGACGGGAACAACCGTTGATGGACATTAGTCACGAGATACCCCTTCAGTTTTGTCAGTTCCGATAACAACCTCTGAAAAGAGCGGCAGAGAGGAGAGCTGGGCCAAGGGTCTCAGTGCCATTTCTGCTTCTGATGGAGGAGCCTTGTTATGCTTCAATAAATTGAGCTCACGGGCCACTTCTGCTTCCGATAGAGAGTCGTCTGCAGTGCAATAACTGTCCATTCGGGTTCCATCGTCCATATGGTTTGACTGAGGCCAGCTGGACTGTCACTGGAAACGCTCAGCCCACCTGGCAAGTCGGCTCGAATCGTTGGTGATAAAGGAAACAACCTTTTTAAATACGGTCTCCTTTACACCAACACGATGGTCGGTACATCAACAAATTAAAAGGAAGTAGCCCTCTGTTATTCCCAAATAAAAAGACTCGCTCTATCTTCTCTGACAGTTCGACCAAGTGAAGCTCATGGCCTTTCCGACAATCTTTTGTCAGCTAATGGTTAGGACATTTTGGTATTTTCAAGTAATACACAAGCGAATCCACACTTCTGTTCGGCTGAAGTGTGAATACTGTATAGTTTACACCTTTATTTTGGCCATCTTTGATTAAAATATCCAGCAGAGTGGTACCATCGTCTGCCTCATGATGAACTGAGGGTGACATTCTGGTGAAACTGAGATATTCCGAGGCGTAAACACACGCCGGCGCGTATTCCGGAACGCTCGGGATGCGCGATCAATTGGTCAACTAATCACGCTGCACAGCTTGCGATGATTAGGTCACGCACTTCGTATGCCAGCTGAGCGTTTACCATATCAAGCATTATATACTGAGACCACCAACACTTGGGTGAAACCACATGGTGGTCAAGCAACAACGTGATCACCAAATATGAAGATCCTGACTGCTCCACTGAAAAAAGTGGGTAGCTATCGCCTGCCTGGATGGGGTCCTCGTGATCACTCAAACCGCTGGTTAGAGACGCTATCCGGGATGGCGGTGTGTCGCAGTCGATGGCTTACCTGCATCCATACAATTCCTATTTACTCAGCTGAGTCTTTTATTAGTTTTCAACCTTCTTAGTAACGTTTTCTCCTCGGATATTCCACGTCACTGCTGAGATGAGTGGCGGCCCGAGTCACAGTATATTTTGGTGAGGCTCATGGCTGCTGCTGATGATGATGTGATCAACTCGCTGTTTTAGCATCAAATGTGTTGGATAAATTCGTGAATTTCATCCACTTCAAAAAAATGAATAAAGTCAATGGTTACCTTGACTGATTGTGGTTTTGGAATTTTTAAACGGTTGACACAAATTGATGGTAATCTCCTTCACGTCTTTCTGTTCTTAATTACATTCTATACCTGTTGAGAATGCTGTACCCCGTTTATCTAACAAACAATGAAGGAAAGCTATTTTTCCTCAGTTATGACTGTGTCAATGGAAATCTTCACGAAATTGCACATATCGTTTACTACGTAACGCTGACTTTATTTTACCCCGAATACTTTTCAGCTCAATTTAACCTAAACATAGCACCACTTTCCGATTAGCTACTTTGAGTCTAAATTGACACACATTTGTCATTAGTCGCCCATTGGATAAATTCTAAAATAAAAGAACCTGAGAATCAGCATTCGCGGGAGAGATTTAACAACGCTCGTCCTAAAGGATTTCAACCTGTCCCCGAATCACGCCTTGATGAGAAAGGGAGCTAACACGACAATTGGAATGCTGTTCCATTGTTTGAGATCTGTTGGCTAGGGAGTTTTTGTTAACACGCAACTCACTGATACGCTCGTATCTTAAGCTAATTGTTGATGTCTGTTGACCATTTCTTATGAAAGGTATTCATTTGATTGAGAGAGTGCGGTGTACAGCCACAAAACCTGGCCAGACATCGTTCTGTTCCTTACTCGGAAAGAATGTGGGTCAGTTCAGTATGTGCCGTCGACATGTAGAAGACGATTTTATTTTGAACTCTGAGATTTAACATCAACCATTAAGTTCCCATTTAAGTAAAATTTCACCCTTTGTCCCTATTACAGTTTCCGATATCGTTCATGGGAGCCGCAAGCAACAGTTCGTGCCAGAGTTTGTCAAGTCTAATATCCTGCCCGAATCTATCGTGACAGCGTCATGAAGGGGTTAATTTTAGTGAACACGTAATGATACATTCGCGTGTTATCCTCGGTCTACGATTAGATTGATCATCTGGACAACTTCCAAATGATGTGTGACTCACACTTCCTGTTCCAGCTAGTAATTACCTGTTTAACTGCGCCTCTTCAGCTCTCCTTTATCCATATTCGAGTCACGCCCATCTTTTTAAAGTCTGTTTTCATCTTTTCTATCATGTTTCTTTCTCCTACGATACTTAGCATTTGTGAGCTGAATATCTTCATATGTAGAACGTAAGATGTGCAGAGACATTTCCTTCACTTCTCATCAGTCACTACATCGATAATGGCACAAGTCATTTATACTGAGCGGACACAGCAACAAGGGACGAAGACAACACGCTTGTTAATGGTAAATCAGTGATGTTCTAGACGCAGTGGCATGGTAATGTCACTGGTGAAAATCTCGAGAAATACGGGTAGAAGGTTTAATGGTGAATGCTGGGGGTCGCAGTGATGAAAATTAGAAGGGCGTGGATCAAGATGAACTTAGTTTAATATCTGGTCAACGTATAGGTAAATGCAGAAAAGAGTAGAAAAAAGAGCAAAAGAAATTATTTTACTAAAGTAAAGCAAGGGATGGTCATTCGTTTGTGCACCCGAAGAACAGGGTTGGTGGGGTGAATTGCCGCAGCCTCTGCAACTTTTATACTATACCGTGATTTTGGACGGTATGTTATTTAACAAGTCATGTTTGAATCTGGTTTGTGTTCAGATTCCTTCAGGTGTCTAATAGTGGTGCTACGAGGAGTCACGTTTACCGGTATTTACTGAGATTTACACAGCAATACCAAAATTGTTAGCAATGAGATCACCATGCCTCTGCATCCAGAACGTTATTGGTTTGCCACTAACAAACGCAATTTCTTCTTCCTTTATTGCCTCCTCCACCTAGTATAAATACATTGAACCATTTTCGCTGCAGTAACTGATGAGAAGTGAACGAAATGTCTTTATGCAAAACATCTTACGTCCTACCATTAGCTCTTTTCAAATTAATTCGGCGGAATCATTGTTTTCACATTTCTATGTGTATGTGCACATTTAGTCTATATCCTTCCACTACTGTGCAGCATGACTTCACGTTTACACGAGCATTGTAAACTTGGTTCAATCTGCCCATTTCCAATGCCACGACTGTGAATCTTTTGCATTCAAGCACAAACAATTTGTCAACAGTCTTTACATTGCTTGAAGACACTAAATCCGTGTTTGGTTTTCGCTAGGGTAAATCAGTGGTTCATCTTGATGGGGACAGGATAATCACGGACCTCTTGATTACCAGACACGTGAACTTGGCCGCAAAACTAGTCTCTCCACAGAGGATTTGTAATGACCCCACATGCAACCAGCGAAACCATGGGAAAATCGCAAATCAACTAGTTCAGTCGAAAAGTCTCATGGAACAACTGTGAATAAATAATGGCCGCTGGAGTCTGATTTACCGGTCACCATGGGCTATTCACTTTTCAGATAATTGGAGTAAACAGACAGTAACTGTCTCCTATCGAAACGATCGGGCACACTGACCATCATTCATAGGCAAAGGTGGTGGAGCGTCCCCATATGATAATTCGGTCGTGCCTAATGTGAGGTCAATGACGCAGTGTTCAACACGGTTGCCTCATGAAAGCATGGCCGGAGTTCTAGTCCCAGCAGTGGTAGAAATATGCACTACTGACGAGCTCTAACACGAGTGAAACTCGATTTTAGTGCTTCTATTCGAAAGGGGCCGACTGGAGAGTCTACGGGAATGCGACAGCTGTGATGCTGAAACACTCCGCACCTTTACGGGCGTTAGAGACAACGTGTGCCAAAAGTCAGCAACGATAAATATGAGTACCTCCGGCATCGTTTTCCAAGTTCTGTTTCAGACTAGACGGCAACACATAAATCGAGATAGGATTCAACAGATTCCCGCAGTTGCCTCAGTAACATGAGTGGAACCTTGGCAACATTTGACATTAGTAATACCAATGCAGGAGATACTGAATTTCAGTGGGAGGTAAATCATTGATCTGCTGTTTCTCCTCACTCTTTTCAGCTAGATAGCAAGACTTGAAAAAACTAATAGAGTTGGCTCATTTATTTCAAAGAATACTCAACGATGGGTTTCGAAAATGATTGTCGGACTGGTTTCAATAACTTTGATGGACACTTCTCTGGACAACAGTAGGCCGAACTGACCAAGGATACATTTGGTCTAAGATAACCTCCGGGACTGCGAGGTTCTGGTGTGTAATAGTCGCGTTGTTTGGATCCACGAGATTAAAATTTACGCTATTGTTTCGTTGGTGAGGTGGCCTACCAAAAGCAGCTATACTAGTTAACGTCTTTCAATAGCATCACTACCTTTACTATGCTACTCTTCTTATTCGGGTAACGGATTTAAATCCTTCATTTTGCTTCAGTATTTCCATCTGGTTGGCTAGGATTTCAACGCAGTGACATGTGCATCGGTTAGGTATTTTTGCTATGCGGATGTGGCTCCATATTGATGTTCAAGAACTGTGAGACCTGCTTTGAACGAGTGGTGAGTATCTTCTGATAAGGGCGTAAAATTACTTCTCAAAATAGGACTGGGTATGGTAGGTCAATATTGGTAGCAGACAACGCTACCGATAATAAGTCATTCGCGCACTTTTTTGTATGGTCTGAGAGAGCTGACATTAGCTCTTCCAAGCTGAGCGCATCATTTGGGCCCACACCAGAAAATCCGACAAATTAAACTAGGAATAGGCTGCAAGTGTTAACAACTGAGTTTCGGTAACTAAAACAGCGCAATCAGCTTAACAAGAGCAGCCAGCACATAGCCAAAAAGACTAGTGTTAACATTCGTTAGCCATGGAAACTTAGTCAAACATACTGGGACTGTCGCGATCCACAGAGGCAAGGCCCAGTGCCAACAAAAAGAACTGATTATGATCATAAGTCTCCCGCGGTCACCCATGACGATGTTATCTTGTAGGCAGGCGTCTTTGCATTTTCAATCTGCCCACCCTACATTCAACAGTACAGACCGACTGAGGAGGTATGACGGAGGAAGCCAACAATTCCAGCATTCTTTTGATCTTCACATACCCTAAAACGAACGTCATTGCGCTTAAACGACAGTAACGATTGCAGTTATGTTCACTTTTACCTTACTACTTCGAAGAATAATGAATCACCAGTTACATATTGCGGCGCCATTCGGAACTCAAAATGGCTTGAGTAGATTCATCTTAGTGAACGATATCCTGATTAACCTGACTGACAAAATAAAGCTCATACTCCAAGTGTCAACACACCAAAATAATTGCACGTCGCTGTGTAAGCCAAATATCAATGACGGTACCGTGTTCCCTCTTTAGGTAGGTAATGTCGGGGATGACCACGTCTGTCCACTGTCAAGCAAGTCTCCAATTCTCCGAAAAACGTTTTATTTGCCTTTCAAAAGACGACACGGGTATGTGATTCTCCGGCTTTCGCGAACGTTCTCAACCTTTCATTACTAGTTTTGGCCCCAACCCAGTTATAGGCTCGCTTTCTAACTGAGGCCTTGCTGTAATGTCAGCACTTTTGTCTGTTCCGTTTTCCAAGCTTACTTTCTTATTGGTCACGAGACCTATAAATATAAACGAGTTTGTGATCATACGATCTTCGGGCTGAGCGACACAATAAAGGGTTGTTTCAAACCCATTCGTTTGCCTGTCTTTATTCGTTAGCCTTGGGTAGCTAGGTTGGCTGGAAGTTCTGAGTTAATCGCGTATACTTCGTCGTCGCTTGTTTTGTTATCTGCCGTGCCGTTATCCGTTGTTCTAACACCTGTTGCAGTCAACTGACACCTTTATAGACTGTAGATTCGGTTACATCTACTCCTAAGTGTCTGTCGTAGGGGCATTCGTTTTTCACAGCCGCTAATGATCGCCTTATTCCGGTCAACGAATACAAGTATATTCGAAAAGCTCCAAAAGAAGCTGTTATTCGCAGATCTCATTCAAGAGCATGCTCAAAGTTAAGCCCTCTTTATTGCCCCCGTCGGTGTATTATAAAGTTCCACTAGATGAGTACAACCTCATAAATGATTGACAAGCATGACCTCCCCCTAGTTGAACATGCAGAATGACATTCTTGAATGAAGCCTTCCTACATTGTTGAGATTCTGTACATTGGGAAGTTCACTGTTGTATAAATAAAAACGTGCCTGTTTATGTTTCGCCGAACTTTTATTCATTTCATATTGAATGAATGTGCCCACCACACGAGCATAACTGATGGTGTGCACAGTGCTTCGATGCTAATACATAACTGTTCGGTCAAATAAGGTTTTGTGCACATTTGTCTGTAATAACCCTTGGATGTTTTACTGTTAATTGTAATTACGTCCCACCATGTCTGCACGAGTGCCTGATCGGTCATATCAACCAGCAGGGACGAGTAACAAATCATCGTGCTTCCAAAACAAATAACGGAGGTGCTTCGATGTATCGCACGCAGACATGCACATGCGTTGACATGGTTTGACCTATCACGTGGCCGCGGATGCAGGAACTTTAAGTATGAGTTGTAGACTTCAATACGTTCAACGGAGTAAAGTCGATGTGGTGAAAATAAGTAAACGATCTGGATCCGTACATGAAGTACTTTTTAATTCGTATCACGATGTTATCGGTACACAATAGAGTAGTGAAAGCAAGTGGATAAACTAGTTATTTAATAACTGTAAAATGCGTAACTCGTTGACAGAATACAGTGCCATCTCTAGGGAAACTCGAAGAGTAGTGACAGTAAACCTCTACGGGAAAAAATTGGAACGGTCTTGGCTGTCCACTCTTGCGATGAGCACTTTAATAAGACATCTAAATGATTAAACCAAATTTGGTTGGCACTGACCTACAGCACGTGGTTTAATGCTCGTTATCGTTTGGCGTACATTTTCATTTATTAAACATACGTTGGTGCATTCGTGTGTTCCATATTCAATGTCGTCCACATAAGAAACACCGAATCGTGCGAACTAACGGGGACATTCGCGAATGACCGTGGCATCAAACGACAATCACGTTGGTTTACTCAGACGATGTAAGACTAACTATAAAAATGATTGGGTCTGTGAATGTGCTGTTCTTAATAAGAAGGCTACTTCTGATAAGATGAGAACAAAAACTACTACTTGTGAACAACACTGACGACTCGGAACAGTCTAAGATGTGACGACAGGTCCAGGACGACTTCAACTGATCAGTGTTAGCGTATGGATTGACCATTTTATCAGTCCGATTTACTTTTGTCACAGATACGACAATGGAGGACTGTCCGCATCCGGAGTAAAACTTTCATCTAGTTAAAGACTGCTCTTGAGTATGCTAACGACAGCGTTGTTGTCTGACAATTTTCTAGCAGTATGGAAAACGATGGGTGCTGCATACTTTGGAGTGCGCTTTGCAGTCTCAAAGGAGGGAGCGATTTTGCAAGAATGCCATGATCATATAAATTTAGTGTTGAATAATGAAGTCATGGAGGTTGTTGATCAGCTTGTACACCTGCAAAGTTGCATCAGCAGCGGTGGAAGTATACACAATGAAAAATAAACCTGTCTCCATGGTTCGGGCGGTATTTGCCAACCTAGGACATTTCTGGCGACATAATGGCACATAAGAGCTGTAAAAACTGTGTTACCTGACGGTTGCAAAACCTGACCACAGAGTAGAATAGAGTCGTTTCCAAATACGTTATTATCCGTGACTACATTCAATCAATCAATCATTCATAACCACCGAAAGTCACACTGGAAGGCACTGTGGCTCGGGCGGCGGCTCCCCTCAACAGTAACGTGGAATAACCTAGATGAAGGGTTTATTGAAAGGAATAAAACCGATAAAAACAAAACAGGGCGAAAGAACTGAGAATGGATTGGATGCATGCATACTAATGACTGTGGCACACTGCGATCTTGAATAGTGTTTCCAATCAGCGATTTAAATTAACACAAGGACCTCGGCCGGGCCGGCGACAACACAATTTATCCAATGAAACAGTCAAAATTTTTCTCGTTCGTACCCACGTTGTTGCTTGATAATCAAGTGGCTCTACCCACCTGTTGATGATATCGGTATATAAGGCCTGATGGGATGAACCCTCAGATGGCATACAGAGCACATGACCCAACCAGCATAGGCTGTGCGACATAATTAGCTGACCAATTGACCGTGTACCAAGAGCGATCCGGAATAGGCGCCGGCAAACGGTCGTATTGCCCACGCGTTCAGTCCACTTGATTTGGGTTAATTGGTGAAGACAACAATGGTCAAACGCGGCAAATCTGCTGACACCTTTGCAGCGAACAGGCAGCGTTTCCGAACCACGGAGCAAAACAGAATGCACACGAACATTAAATACCTTTCTCTTCAACGATGATCGCACGCTTTTTCAACATCACAAATAAAGTAGGTTGCGAAAGAACACGTATTTTTGCCATTATCTATGATGTCTTATCAGCAATACAACAAGCTAGCAAGACAGTGCTACCCAAGAAAGTGAAACCGTTCTTAGTTTCAAGTGAAATGTTTCCAAAGAATATCGCAGGAGTGGCACAGTCTCGAAGCACTACTCAGTAACTTGAAAGTGCGCAGCGCATGTCACACAAGCACGCCGGGTTGCTTACTTAGTTCGGTATGCCTGTAGCAGAGAGGTTGAACAAGAAAACGCCATCAGTATACTCCATATCAGTTAATCTAGCGCTAGGAAGTAACTCAAAACTAAGCTCATCATCATCATAAGCAGCAATACATCATTGGTACACAATGATGCTTAACTGCCAAACAACCACGAAGAAAAAGCAAACCCTGTATAGGAAGAGATAAGAATAAAAGAAAAGGGAGGAGACCTAACCACTTAAAATAGCTACATCTATATTCAGACATACAACATCAAGGTGCTTACACCCTGCAAACAAACAATCGGGCTGTAAGTGGAAGTAAGGCGTCATTAGTAAGACAACTTCCATACGGCTTTCACTGCCGCACGTCATTAAATGCACTCACTTCACAGACAACTCGGCCAAACAACGACAACATTCACGTCAATGAACTCGGTTAGCCGGAATCATATCTAACGCCTCAAACCACCGACTATGAATCGAGAGGGACCCAGTCCGAAAGACGAATCCGATCTACAGTGACTAACCTCCTCGTGAACGATTTCATTTGTCTACGCCATCATCTGTCCACCTCGCACCTTACGCCAATCGGCCGCAGCGTCGGCAAACAGTGCTCGGTGTGGCAGACGACTAGCCGTCATCCTTAGTACACGACCTAACCACCCAAGTCTGTTCAAGTGTAAGGACTGAACGAAAGAATCGTTTGACAAAC
>JTDE01007782.1:13436-26086 GCA_014338405.1 Paragonimus skrjabini miyazakii | reverse complement strand
CGATTTCTCCCGTGTTCTTCTTATCAACGTTGTTCATAGCTTAAGCGAAGCGGACGGCGCAGCTACTATTTCGAACGCATATTAAATACTTAGGCGTTGATCACAGCCTAAGTGAACTGAACGGAACAGCTACTAGTGTGAACGCAATCTGCAGCCGGCTTCCGCTGTTCGGCTCCAGGACAGCCATCTTGCTTGCACGTCTCGTGACCTAAATCTCGTTCTAAAAAATGCAGAACAGCCAAAAGAAATTGCCTTCAGACTGCAGTTACTACGACAACCCCAAAATCGCAAACACCCTTGCCACCAGGGCTGCAACTTCGTATTCTGAACATGAAGTACAAAAACGCGCTGAAGAATTTACCCTCCTCGGGTAGTGTACTCACCCGGCGCTGAACTGTCATTAACATTAAGCCAAACGGATGGCTCTTAGTCTGACAGCCGTGGAGCTCTTGGGATGGCACACCCTGATCTTAAAGGGAGGATATGGACGGGGCTGTCGTAGTAACTGCCGTGGGATCAACATCTGAGTGTGATGCTATGGATTATGTCGGAAGGTAATTACTTTCAACTGTTCTGCATTTTACAAAACTGGATTTAGATCACAAGATGTGCAAACAACTAGCGGCGGAAATGTGAACCGTGTAAGCGACATTATTCCGTTCGAAAACATTCCATATTTAGAAATACCCTTTTCAAGCTAGAGGAATCATTCACAATTTCGCTCCACTGAGCTTTCAAGGACAGCACAACATTCACAGCGTTCATGGTGGCCTGTCCTGGAAACAGAAGAAATACAGTCAACTTATTATTCCTCATCCGAAGACGTACGAGTAAGCCAATTATATTAATTAATTATTTCACTTTCAGTTGGCCACCATAATAATCACGGACGAATGGAGAGCCTACAGAGCTTTGGATTAAATAGATCATTAAGAGCATTGGACGATCAATCATCAAAAAATTCGTGGATCCTAAGAACAACATGATTTACTCGAAAAATATGAAAAATCTTTGGTCCTTTGCTAAAAAGCACTTTCATGCAAAATCTGAATCAAACGAGCGGCGGTTCCACTGATGCCTTCAGGAGATATATTGGCGTAAAGGAAATCCTGGAAACATGACCGGCAAACTGCTGTTCATCTTGCATCGTACGAAAATGTTGTTAATTATACAATATACGTCAACATTATTACACGACTTGGTTATTCCGATTCACATGTCTTTCGCTGAGATTGGTAGCTGCTCCGTCCGGTTGACATAAGCCATGATCGATGCCTAAGTATGTTGTATGTGTTTACACTAGAAGCTGCTTCGTGCAGCTGACTTAAGCTGTGATAGACGCCTAATTATGCCGCATTTATTTACCTTAATAGATGCTCCGTCCAGTTGACTTAAATTATGCCAAACTGTATTCCATGCTTAAACACCTATGACTGCTCCGTCCATTTGTCCTACCTTACGAGTTATGCCAAACTGTACTCCACGTTTAGACACTTACAACTGTTCCGTCCCTTTGTCCTACCTTACCAGCTATGCCAAACTGTAATCCATGATGGAACACATAACTGCTCCGTCCATTTGTCCTACATTTTGAGCTGTGCCAGGCACACAGGTGGACGAGTGAAGTCACTGGGGACGAAAACGTGGGGTGGAATCTTGAATTATGTATGCGATAATTGTGGATAAATGTACATACTCCGTCCGCTTTATTCCAGCACAGAATGTAGCCTAAGGTTTTCGTGTGTTATGGGTGTCCTCCCAGATGATTGAAACAGTATGTCAGACGGAGTCTTCATCATCGTGTCGTTCACTGCATCTAATATCTGCAAGAAAACTGTGTGCACATATGTGAAGGAACTTACTTTTTTCAATTATATTTACAGGAGAATCGTTCCAGGTGATGTTGATTAGTGCTTTCTTCGGCCCATGTGCAACCGGTACACTGTCAGCGGACCAACCTAAATCGACATTCGTTGTGGGTGGTGTGCGCAACTTGCTTCCCATAATCACCGGGGAAGTGTGGACAACCGCTGAAGTAGAGGAAAGTGAAAAAATTCTGGATTCGAAACGTGCACTTACCAGGCGACTGAGGTGGAAGCAGATTGCCACAAAATGGACACTCGTTTTTGTCTGCCATTTGGATAAATTTGGAGTAAAAAATCAGCTGACCGGTATCACAGCAATAATCGTCCATCTGTACCGGGTCGCCGCAGTGTCCACATGGCAGTCCTGATGTAGGCTTTTTCACCCACCCCGGTTGCACATCGCTTGCAGATGAGCCCATGGGTAAGTCGTATAAAGGTAAGCCGGTTTTTGCACGTTCCCCTATCTTATTGCCGAAAGTAATGATGGTGTCCAAGCAAGCAACCTCCGTGCGGCTGTTGCAGTCATGCAGTTTTTCGAGTACATGATTAAGGGCTATATAGTGGCGGTTGAAATTGGTTGCAGCAAGCGGCCGAACCTGCCGGCCTACCAACCGCCAAAATGGCAAACTGCACTCTGCCAGGCACTGCTCACGAATTGGGACAAGACATTTGTAAAGGGAAATGAAAACTACAAAACACCTCACTATGGGGGAAGAATTGTTTCCGGAACACTGATAGAATATGTACGCATGGCAGCCACATTGTACAGTAAAATGTACATTCACATGTGTCCTCAGCGTTATCCACGACGGAAGCGTCGCCCTCTTGTTGCAATGTTCAATGTGATTATTAGAACACCGCTAACCTTGCATTTAGATACTGTTTCGAACAAGAGTCGCGGAGCCCGCCCCTTCAAAGGTTTTTGGAGAAGGCGACTTGCGAACGTGGTCTATCTATGAAGAATGTTCTTCATGTACCAGCCAACATCGGCAACTCCACGACGATCGCACCCATAGGTCGTTTGTTTTCCGTACCTCACAGCAGCCACTCACTGTGAATCAATATTTTCTGAATGGCGACGGCTAGGAAGTTTCTTGGGTGCGTCCTCTTCTACAACCGTCCGTTCGCGTTCTCCGGCCTATTATTCGTTCGATTGCTAAAGTGGACAACATCGCTTCGCGCATGGATGGCCCACTTCTGCTTGATATACAGCCAATTACGCAACAACTAATCCAGAAACTTCCTATCTGTTCGGCCAGTGATATACAAATCACATTTTAACATACAGTAAACAGTGTAAGAATGCACCTTACCATTCCTAGCTGTCCGCCGTAGTCGTTCGGTGGAAAAGATAACGATTGGGAAAAAAGTTTGCTTTTAACAATTGTGACGGGCGAATTTTGCCCACCATCATACTTACGTGCGGCATCACGTACGTGAAAGTAACACAACAGGATGTCGCAGCCGAACACCACATGGGCTGCCCTCATTTGTGCGACCATCTTATCCGCAACAAATGTATTCACCGCAGTCTGCTCGTCCATCATTTCTTGAACAATTTCGAACAGCCTACGTAGTAAGGCATACTTCTCACTACGAAAGTACCCGTACACCACGGGTCGGCCGTGTCCCATACCATCTGTTGCGAAGAGCTGATATCACTTCCAGCCTCGAAAGTGTGAGGAAATATACACTGACACACTTGTGCCCGTCTGTCCCGTGGATGGCATTCACCTTCATTTCATGCGGGAGACGTCGGGATAGTTCAATCTGCGTTCGCTGGGCGAAGCAGATATGCGTATAACTGTTGTCTTCACCTCTCATACTGCGTACTACACGGATCGCATTTATTATCGACAGCACCTCATCAAGGTTATCTAACGTTCCGTGACCAATATTTCGTGACAAACTTACTGGACGTTGCGAGCTTTAACTTGTGACGGATGTTTCCAACGACAGCAGTTGTGATATACTTCCCATAAACATCCGCTACATACTATTTACTGTCGGCAGTCGGCGTATTGTGTTGGAAAAGGATCCTGGGTTCGTTCAATTCACCGACAGTAAGTCTACGACTTGTTGGATGGGATTCATAGTAGACGACTGGGGAGTGGTTGTTGTCTTCTAACTCGAAAGAGCTCACAGCCAGACACGCCTCTCCTCAGACTACATGGAATAGTGATCTGCAACATGTGTCACGAGAACTGACTCGTTAAACCAAACAACGGTTAATCCACTAGACACGCCGCAATCCCCTGCATACACTCCTACGGCTTTTGTACTTCGTACAACGATGATAAACCTGCACGGTTTTCAAGAAACGATGTCACCTTACCTTATCCTAGTTTGAAGCAGTTTTCGACCTGCGATTCGTCCCACAAAGGTAAATAGCGCCCACCTCGTCCATGTATCTCTGAAGACAGTCCTGAAACTGTGAGAAAGTGCAAAATTCACGTTCCTCAAACATCGCCTTGAAGGTCGCACTATTATCCATCTCCTTGTAACAAAATAAACAACTGAAAATGAAGAACAAATAAATGACAAGCATGAACAATTGAACTGAAAATAACCCCAGCATCCCTGTGTTAACACTGTCACACGCCATCGACCACAACAGCGGCAGCCATACTGATTTTCGAAAAACAATAACGATAAGGTCGTTTTCAATTAACGGTCAGTTAAGGCACACAGATATAAGTCCATGACGCAGCTTTTGACTATTTCAATTTCTGCACCAAGTACCGGGCTATTAAGGCAATTTTCTCAGAACAAAGTTTCACTAACACCACAGCTCAGGAACTGACGGTCTACGACTAACGTTCATGTTTCTCTGTTGTGGCAACTGCGGACAATCAGAAAGCCCAGCACATAGCCTTCAATCGTGTTGGATCACCGACGATGTGCGTTGTGTTCGGCACAACCGCGTAATCAAGGGCCTGGCGAAAAGGACTTGCAATCTGGACCACGCAGCCTTTGAAGAACTGTGTGTAGCAACGACGAACTCGGTCATCAAACCCGACGTTATCGATATTCTTTATAGTGCAGCCGTGGTACTGGGCGTTTATATAGTAGAGAACTGCCAAGGCCAATATTTCTGAAGTACAGAAACAACGGTCATAATGGTATCCTTCAGTCAGTCCTCCATAATATGAACTGTGGCGTGGACTCTGTTCCCCACTCACCTGTGATAATCACTCTTCGCAGCATCATGTATCATTCTTCTTGTAGTGCGTTTCTTCGATTAGAACTGCCCTCCCGCGCAATCAATGGTTTGTGTCCACTGACTGTACTAGGTTCCCTGAAGAAGTATGACACGTATATGCAGGGAACTTGGTGCTGGTTGTTGCTACTTTCTGACAATTGTCTCATCATGGGGGACATTTGTCCATTCGGATGCGTGAACCTTGACTTCGATAGCACCCGTGTGCCCTGAGAGGTTTTTGATTCTGAGGGACTCCTTTCCTGTTGTTATCAAGTCCTACAAGTGACTTTCATTTGATGACTAGAATTATGATCATTTTTTACCCTCGTGGAAGGAACTGTCAGTTTGTCAGTGTTGCCAACCATTCAATTACCTACATGAGACAAACATAATGCTTTTAACTTCCGTGTTTTTTGAATTTTTGTTGCTTAAAGTTCGGTGTCACCGTTTGTCGTTACTTCGAACAAACCCGAGTAAACTGCTCTTCAAAATAAAAAATAGTACTGGTAACTTAGATCTTGTATAATTCTTATTACTGTCAGTAGTAATCAAACCATTCTGGTACATTCTTACTCCATAATTGATGATTACCAGTTGTGTATATTTATCAACCATTATTCAATAGCTGTTTGGAATATATATAAATTAACCTGTTCACCTCATATGAGTGTATATAAATCTGTGCTTCTTCCTATCCTAATGGACCACCTGGCAACCTTCCTGTGTTGCTAAACCTCTTTTCCGTCTTACATATCGGCCGCTTATAAAAAATCGACATCGGAATTCGGCTGTAGTCATATACTAGGAGAAGCTGTGGATCGAGCTCTTTTCACGTTATAAGATAACAATCGCTTGCTAGAGATATAAATTTCATTAACCAACACAAAATTATAAATTTTATACAAAAGGTTCGGTAAGAAAATATCAGATTCCACTATTCGCCATACTTCATATGATCATTTTACATTCTCCTGCTCATCCATTAATTTTGTTTTTCGTTTTCCATTCCACGATGAATTCTAACGCGAGACAGCATTCCATAACGTCCGGACAATCAAAATCCCGTACTGGTTGGACAATTCGCAAGGTCTGTGAAATCCCGTCGTTTAAGAGGAAATAACGAAGTCCACTCCAGAAGATCGTCCATTTGTCTACAAAAATTAGGACCCTCCTATCTTCCCTTATTTTAACAAAAGTTTCTGCGCATTCTTCGGGAACCGCCTACATCAAATAATAGCGGAATTCTTCGACTGTACATTTTCTCCATCCTGAAAAATCCTTTTTCTGTCATGACCTTGATCATATGACCAACGATAGTCTTATGAAGCGAGAATTGGTGTATCTACTCAGCATTTTTTTATCGAACATTGAAAACTTTGAAAACTACCTTTTCAGAAGCAAGTGAGCCAAATGCTTTACATAAACTGAAATTTTCTTCTCTTAGTATGTCTATTTTGTTACTTTATCCTCATAGTTGGTGTAATTCACAATTAAAAATTATGTGTACGTTTCACGCTACAATGTGTACACTGATCACGCTCATCTGAACGTGTTTCTCACGGATGTATTGAGAAATATACCATTAACAATAATAATATTGTTAGTATTATTATTAGATAGCGTGTACCTACTTCCAGGGGTACAAATTAATGCTGTCATCAACTTTTCTCACTTCCCCCATTTTTCCTTTTTATTTGTTTTGTCGTTGTTTTCTGCTGGATTTTCTCTTTCTACAACCCTCTGATTCCGGCTGTTTTGGTAATGGCTCTTTCTTGTCAAGCTGAAGTGTGAGGAGTATGTTTCCCCAGGAACTGCATGCCGTGATGGCTGCTTTTGGTTTCTGAGAATGTCACATCATTTGTAGCTTTTACCTGTCGTAATATGGTTGAACGTTTTACCGTGTACCACATAAAGTGAAAATCCCACACTCCCGAACTGTTGCAACGCATGGAGATGAAACGGGCTAGGTATGCAAGAAGCTGCATGAGTTTTGACAGCAACCGCCAAGTCATGTATATATGTGCTGGACAAGTGGGTATGCGCTAGACCCTCGTCCACTAACAATTTAGTACGCCTTTTTTGAAGAGCAATCAAAATGTGGTCCCAACAGACATCAAATTAGAGAACACAGCGGGGTTTGAAAACAAACCGTATATTTCCAGCAATGTTTGGAAATATGATAAGTAGTTAGCTCTAGCCTAGCCTGGGACCAACGGTAAGAAAAAAAGAGGCGCGAGATGGGCTACAGCCCGCACGGTGTTACTCAGAAGCACGCCAAGCGAAAAGTGTGTGGAACCTTCGAGTGCGTTGAACGACCTTGGAGAATGGAGTAATGGATGAGTCGTAAGAAAAGGAGCAAGCATTCACCGCGTGCAATTAGTTGCACGACTGAAGAAAGAGGCACTGAGTTCATATCAGGCCTCTTATAGCAGGCTTGCACAGAATCATGCGTACAGAACAGAGGAGCGTGAAACATGGTTGCAGTCGGGATCCTTAGAGAAACCGCACGATCGATGGTCACTATGTATATATATTCTTACCTTCTCATGTTTATGCAATAGAATTAATGCACCTCCCCCAATGTTCTTGGGCCATTTCACTATACCCGATTTCCAGTCTGTCAGCATCAAACGTAACTAGTGTTTGTTGATTCTCACCTAACACGAGCATACTAGGACTCCCTGTTTCACTGTTGCGAACTAGTTGTGTTGAGCACGAGCTGTCTGGGGCTAGGCATGAAACTGGATGATCCAACCCATGTGTGAAAGCCTATGCGAATGCAGATGTACCATACGTGCTAGCTTGCACAGAATGAGATATTAGTAGTGGATACATTGTAGTAGACGTGTGCTTCAGAGTTTACAGGTAGGCGTTGACGAGTATGGATGTTGGGATATATGCGATAGCAAGTATGGCTGGACTTTGAGGATTATGAAGGCATATCTTCTGTTCTCAAGCTGAAGCGTTCTCATATGAGTGATTTCTCACAAGTAGAAGCAACAGTTCTGTGGGCGTATACTCCAGTTGATGCTCTTTTCCGCTGTTGGAGAGCGGTTACGTGAGGATGCCTCACGTTGAAAGCAGAAAGCTTGAAGTGAAAGTGTTGAAGGCCTCGAGCTTATCGACGCAAGAATCTGAACACTCTGGCTCCTGGCCCTCACTTGTTCTGCAAATTAAATTGAACAGAGCGTACTATGCGTGAAAGTCAAATTTAACTTGACGAATTTCCAAGGAGAAGAGGAAACGACTTTATTACCACAAATTATCTAAGTGGAAGCGCCAGTTCTCCAAGAGAAGGCTTCAAAATCTCTCCAATTACCTCTGCTGCACGGAATTCGTCTCGTGACACTGCTGCCACTGATATATCATCCATTGCAGCAACACAGCAATACCTCGTGGCACCATAGAGACTCACCGGACAGCAAGTTATATTCGTTATTTTCCTAAACTTTATAAGTTCTGCAGATTGGTTAGTTAGCTAGCATGGGACGTGTCATTGATCCGACTGCCGACGTTTGTGGTCCGTGTTCGAACGTAGTTGGGCCTCGCAGCAAATCCATAGCCTGTGACTTCTGTAACTACTGTGTTCACTGCAAGTGCGACCCCGAATTCCCCGTAGACTTGTATTTAAGGCTCCGAGACTCACCCACTCCGGCCCTCAGATATCATTGTGTGACATGCCGACTAAACATCCGTAAGGACGAGCGATTTAGTCAGTTCCTCAATCTCCACAATATACAGTCCCGATACTCCAACGCCAGGCAACCTCATCCTGGCCACACGCAACCAAAGTCCGCCATCTCCTGTACTAGCTAGTAAACCAGCTTCAACAAATAGCACTAAGCGGAAGCGTGGTAAACGCATCGTTACTGTGTCTCAGCAAGCTAATGCCTCCGAATCACTCATCAGCACGAACCGAGAAAGCTCTAAGCCATCAGTTGATAGCCGTAATCACACGGCCGTTCCCCAGCTCAGAACACAGGGCGCAAATACGCCCAGGCATAGTCACTGTCTGGAGTTCGCTAGACATAATCTGATTATCTATAACGCTGCAGAAAGCGAAAGCACGTTGCTCAATCAGAGAGAAGCCGATGATCAGTTGCAGGGGAGATCCCTTTGCGATCTACTTAAAATAGGCGTGGAAGATAAACCCGCGCTATACAGGCTTCGTAAGTCCCACCGAGACGGACGCCTTCGGCCAATACGTGTCACGCTTGGCCAGATAGAAGACGTCGAGGAGGTTCTCTTAACAGCATCTTCCCTGCCTAGACTCAACAACTCTTGCCTAAGAGTGAAACCTGACTTCTCTTGGGTGATCAGGGAGACTCGACGAACGGTATATCACAAACCCAGAGTTCCCAGTATGACCGAACTTGCAGTTTAGTTGTACACGGCGTAGAGGAGCTGAAGGACGCGGATGCACTGCACGCGCATAGGCATGACATCGACCAGTGAAAGCTTATCCGAGCTAAACTACACCTAAACGAAGGCAAACGTGGAGCATGGTCTACCCAACGACTTCCACGCCCAGTACACCTGAGCTCCATCTCAGCCCCCAGACTATTACGAATCACTCTATTCACAAGTGATATGTTGTCCACAGTGCTTCAGAGATGGTGTACGGTAAAGAACAGCTATCCCATCTGAGATCCGACTTCACGCAGGTAAACCAAGGTCTGAGCGTGGATCACCTTTTACTGGTATACCTCCCATGGCGGCAAGTGTGGTAAAGATGACCAAGATACCGGAGGTCATCAGTAGCCCACTATCTCCCACACAGCCAAAAGCCTGTTTCAGCTGACCTCAGAAAGGTCGGCCTAGCTCAGGTAGTACCCGTTACATATCTGAAGGCAGACACCATCCCAGGTGAGAGTACGCAGGTACACGTATCTAGCTGGTGGTGTATGTTCGTTAATATTCTTTCTCTAAAAAGCAAAGTGGAGGAACTGCGGCAGCTTGTCGACTCAAAGAAGCCCAACATCGTAGGTATAGCGGAGACGTGGCTAACGCCGGACATATCCGATCATGAGATGGAAATTCCTGGTTATACTATCTTTCGCAAGGATCGACTAGCCGGCACAGGTGGGGGCGTAACAATGTACGTTGGTGCTGAATTACGCCCAGCCCAAAACAGATACCCAATCCTGCTTTCCTTTGAAGTGTCCCTGTGGATAAATATTGGGACACCCCACTTATCGCAAGTCATTGTCGGCGTCATTTATCGTACCCCGTCCGCAGCCCCGAATGGGATGAAAAATGCGCAGTGCCAGTAGACGGGCCACCGCAATCCCCGGACATTGCACCATCGTTCTAGGGGACTACAACCTCCCGCATGCAGATCTCTCTGGCGGTCTTGAGACATGGTGCGTCTGGTACTGCGGCCAGGGAATTCTACAACCTCGTGCAGGAAGTAGGACCCACTGAACATGTGAACCAACCCACAAGGTGGAGAGAAGGTCACAAGCCATCCCGACTAGACATAGTGTTAACCACCGAGCCCCGTATGGTGGATATAGTCGAAGTTGGTGCGCCATTAGGTGCAAGCGACCATGCCACGATCAGTTTTCGGTTAATATGCGGCGTCACGATCATCCGCCCTTTACTGTCGGCTGGACGTAATTTCAGACAAGCCAACTTTCGAAAGAGGCGAGAACATCTATTTCAAGCTAACTGGCCACCACCTGAAGAATGTAGCACGGTAGACGAACATTTAAAGCGTATTATGTCATGCCTGAACACCGCGATAACCAGCTCAGTCCCACTTTATACTCCACGCCCCACCTGCAAGCTGTCCTGGGTCAAACCATCGACCAACCGTCTAATGAAAGAGAAGCGGGCCCTGTGGAATGCATTTCTCTTCAAAGGAGATGGTGCCTCACACCTGACATATAGATGCTGTCGTAATCAATGCACTGCAGCCGTACGCGCCGATCGCAGGGCTCATCACGTATCACTTGCGAGATCTGCAGCCGATTGTCCTAAAAGGTTCTTTGGGCACACGGCTTCCCTGACCAGATCGAAAGCTGCCATATCCTCTTCCATGGGACCTTCAGGACTCTCTACCTCTAACTACGAGGCAGCCGAAATATTACGTGCTCAGTATGCATCCGTCTACAGCAACTCCGCTGAGACGGAACCACGTACCACAGCTTTCTGTACTGTTCGTTCCTCGGATTCATCTCCTAACTTTTCCCCGGCTAACGTACGCGCCAAGTTACACTTGCTGCGCGTTGACAAGTCCCCGGGGCTTGGCGAGGTACACCCACAAATGCTGAAAGAATGCGCAGATGAGTTGGCGGAACCGCTTGCTCGTTTGTTCCAACACTCAAATCATACTGATTGTATTCCAGCCACCTGGAAGCACGGCGTCATCTTTCCCATCTACAAGGGTGGGGATCGAACGAACGCCAGTAGCTTCAAACAAATTGCTGTACTACCAGCCATGTCAAAAGTGATGGAGAGTATAGTTGACGAGTTCGTGAGAAACTATTTAAGTACCCACTCACTGTTGGCGCCGGAGCAGCACGGCTTCAAATACAGTCACTCATGCACGACCAACCTACTGATTGCCGCCGACTCGTTGACAAAAGCTGCCGAGGAACGCCTCCCGGTTGATGTTGTGTTTTTAGACTTTACGAAAGCGTTCGATAAAGTCGATCACAGTATACTACTGGGCAAATTAGATTATATGGGCTTATGCAGTTAGATTTGTTCTTGGCTCAAACAATATCTATCCTGTCGAACATTCTCAGTTAGAGTTAGCTTTGAGCTATCCAAGCCGTTCAACGTTAAAACTGGTGTACCGCAAGGCTCCATACTGGGTCCCTTAATATTCTTAGTCTGTTTACCATCTCCCAGTCGTGAGTAACTCCTCCGTTGTAATGTATGCTGACGATACGGAATTGTGGAGTGTCTTCCACAGCATTGAAGACGCAGAAGACTTTCAAAGAGACCTAGATGCCCTGCATCTGTGGTCCGTGGAAAATCGACTGTCCTTCAACATGTCCAACTCAAAGACTATGCACGTTCGTCATCACAGCGCTAGAACACATCGCATCGGTGGTTCTACCCTAGCCACTGTCCGCCAAAAGTGCGACATAGGTACTGTTGTTACATCGGACCTCTCCCCTAGTACTAACACTGTGCTGTTGGTAAAGAAAGCTGGCAGCAGGTCAGCTATGCTTAGTAGGACCCTCGGGAATTTCCCAGTCAACCTATTCTCACGTATCTACAGCACAATGGTAAGGCCACTGCTGAAAGTCAACCTTCAGGCATGTGCGCCTTGCTGGAAGAAAAACGTCACTGCTCCAGAGGCAATCCAGAGACAGTCCATTAAGCGGGTTGAGGGTCTACTTTCCTCGTCGTATGAAGACTGTCTGTCGAAGCTGTAACTATTTCCACTTACCTACAGGCGCCTGAGGGATGATCTTGTATTAACATACAAAATCTTATCCTCTTCAAGCCACCCCAACAAAAATCTTTATACACTCACCGATACAGTGGGTCTCAGAGGCCATAAACACAAGATTTCTATACCACGAAGTACCCTTTTATACAGACGACATAGTTTTACTGTCCGAGTC
>JTDE01007779.1:0-12706 GCA_014338405.1 Paragonimus skrjabini miyazakii | reverse complement strand
GGTAATTGTTGTCACCTCTCCGACAGTTGTTTCACTGTGAAGGACACTTTTCTGCCCCGATGAATGAGCCTGTGCTGTGATAGCACCCCTGTGCTGTTTTCTAAGCCTAAGGTTGCCAGTGCCAAACGTCATAGAGGAATTTGCCTCCCTAGATAATTGTAGCGGATTGTGGTTTAAACTCCAGCTTTATATTTGTGGCACCCTCCTTGTCGGTGTTACTTACAGATTGCCGTCGTGCAGCGCATCGGACGACAAGGCCATTTTTGCCACCATATACTGTCTCCCTTCTACGCAGCGCTTCTATCATCTTTTCATTATGTGTGACTTCAGGGCACCCAAACTCAATTATATCGGTGCCTCTGCTGAGGACTCTAACTCTGTATTTTCGAAATCCCTGTCATGGTTTATACGTGAGAAAGCATTTCGGACTACCTACATGGCACCGTCTTGGACGGACACTCTCATTGCTGAGTCTGGTTATTACAAATGAAATTCATCTGATAGATAGTGTGGTCATCGTACAACCACTGGGCATAGTGACCACATGCCACTTGCTACCGATTTCATCTGTTACTGGTTCCAAAATGTAGTAACAGAGACTTCATTCAGAAATTTTCATAAAGCCGAATTTGACGCAATGAAGACATTCTTAAGTGCACTCAAACTAGTGTCTGATTCAGTTAACACAAACTATCCCTCTTGTAAAGATGCCATTCACGAAGCCCATGAGACATTTGATCCTCGCAAACTGTGGAAGTCCTCATCTCGTTCACCGCTTCAGCGGAACATACGCCTTCATCTGGATTTACGCTCCCATCTGTTCTCTGAGCATAAACTAACGAGCGAGTCGGAGGATCTAGAAGCCTTTCGCTCTGTACGTAACTGGTTCAGGCGAGAAATCCGTCAACACACCCAACAGGCAGCTGGGAGCTCGGGAGAAAAAGAATTTTCTTTTCAAGCAGATGCGTCACCAAAGAAAAACTGAGCCTTCAGCGCTTTACCTGCGGCTTCCCGATAGGGAAACCTCTTCCAACTCTTGGGTGGTTGCTGAGGTGTTCAGAGCATATTATTTGGCAGTCCACAATGTGGTTCCAGCAAGCCGACGTCCTATCCTCCCGAGGAGAAATCTCCAGTGTCCACTCCTAGCAGCTGAATTATCTGTGCTCGACGTCCAAGAGTTCTTGTTTAAGACGAATCCTTATAGTGCGATGGGACCAGACGGAATCCATTCCCGTATCCCCAAAGAAGCGGCCCTTGGGTTGGCAGTGCTTCTGCATAGTCTGATTAACCAGACACTTCGGACCTGCACTCTTCCGGAGGCATGGAATGAAGCCATTGCCACACCTATATTTAAGGCAGGCGATCGTTACTCGCCTGCTAGTTATCGGCCGATCAGCCTCACCAGCATCCAATGCAAAGCAATGAAGCGTCTGTTAAAACGCGCCATCCTTAAGCATTTCTGCTCGATTAATCCTTTATCTTCTACTCAACATGGCCTTCTTCCCGACTGGTCATGCATAATCAATACGCTTATCTTACTGGATAGCCTGACAGACGCCAAAGACAATAACCATATCTCAGATGTTATGTTTTTCGACTTTGCTAAAGCATTTGACCGTGTCCCACACGGTCCTGTTGTACATAACCCGGAAGCTTATGACTTCCACGGAGAGGTTCTCCGCTGAATTGCATCCTTTCTTGATAACAGAACCTTCAGGGTAAAAACAGAATCTGACCTTTCTTCTCCTTCTTCGATGTCCGCTGGAGCTCCTAAAGAATCCGTACCCGGTCTGCCGTTGTTTCTAATTTACATCAATGACCTTCCAGAACTTATTTTCAGCAACGCCCTTCTTTAAGCTGTTGAGTTAAAATTTGGAATGCTTTTGATCCCAGTGTTTTGCAGATTGACCTTGATCGTACTAACTGTTGGTCGGGTGACTGGAGTCTTCCACTAAACGACAGTAGGTCTGCACATACTTTACTTAGAGGAGTCTCGGGGACCCTATTCGTGATACATGATGCACAAAGTGTAACACATACCAAGAAAGTTGACCTCAAAAAAAGAATCAAGGATTTGGCTGTCGACTAGTTTATCCTTTTCTTATCACCACCAGATGGCCGCCATAAAGGGATTTGGGACTCTTGGGATTTTAAAAATAGCCTTTCCCCGCATAGACAGGCATGCTTTTCAATCGCTCTACGGGGTCTATATGAGACCACTGCTTGAGTATGATAACCAAAGTGTATACACCGGCTTGAAGAAGGACATACTCGCTATCCAGCGTGTCCAGCGAGTAGCCACCAAAATGGTCACTGGCCTGCGGAATTTTTCTTAAGAGTCTCGTCTTAAAATTCTTGATTCTTATCCACTTGGACTTCGAAGGCTACGCGGCGTCTTACTTCTTACGCGCTTCTCCTTTAGCACTGGAATCGTCCACCAGTTTACCAAAGTAGTTGATATCAATTGAATGGGCCACGAGAAGAAGCCGCATAAGCTTCGACCACGGACTTTTCTTAGGCAACAGCTCTTCTTTCTTAGACAGTTATCAACCACCGGAACAACCTTCCATTGGAGGTTGTTGGCTCTTCCTCTAGGGACCGTTCAAAAATGTTATTAGATTCTCAGTTACTTAAGAAGTTGTTAGACAAATATTTACTCTGCTTTGGTAGCTTAGTATTTTACTCTTTTCTCGATATTCTCTATAAACCCAAAAAGCGGTACTACGACTTGTTTTCAATGACTGCCTTTTAGGTCAAAAGAAAACCGCTGACGTCGAAACGTGAAAACTGACTGTATTCGAGTGACTTGGACCTCTAACCTCGAACCCGTGAACAAATCGCTGAAATCGCTGAAGGGCTTTTTATTCGTGAGACTGACCGTTTATTTTGTCTTTATTTATTTCTTGTTTATTCCTTTTCTTTGTTATGAAATCCGTTCGTTAAATACCCCACAGGTAATTCTTCAGTTGATGACTATTACCGCCTGCTACTCTTGTGAGATGATTCGTCAACTGTCCATTGTTGCTGACCAGGCAGCGCCCCACATCTGACAGGTAGATTGTTTTCATATTCACCCTTTTATATATCCGGCACTTTGCTTTGATGTCATGTTTGTTGTTTCCACGAAGAGAAATGTGTACATTGCACTTCAAAATAAGCTGTGGCAGGTATTGACGAGTACGGATGCCGGAATGTGTGTGATAGTAAGCATGGCTGAACATTGATGAGTGTGGATGCATACTTTCAGCTCGCAAGCTGAAGCTTTTTCATGTGCGTGTGATTTCTCACGAGTGACAGCAACAGTTCTAAAGGCTTACATTTCAGTCAATGCTCCTTTCCTCTGTTGCAGCGCAGTCGCAATGGAACAGCTTATGTTGAAGCGTTGAAGGAATCTGATTTATCAGTGCAAGAATTTGGACGTTCTGGGGTCTGGTCCTCATTTGTCCTATGTATTGAATGGTTGAAGTACTCCAGTAAAAGAACACGCATTATTGAACTCTAGGACCGATCGAGAAGGAGAGCGAGATGTAACGTAGAACTGGAAGAAGACAAACAAAAAGTCCACCTTATAGTGCATCAACGAAGCGGGAGAAAAGTCCACGAAAAACGAGGTTTTTGAAATGGGAGCGTGTGCAGTCCGTAGGATCGCAGTCGCCGGTTAATGTGAACAAGAAAAAATGGGTATGACGGACCCAACCAACTTGACTGTAACGCACCCGTTGCCTCTTGGCCGACAATGTACTAGTGGTTCGGCGGTCACCTACTGGTCCAAGTCGGCCAGCGGCCATATGGCTCAGAAAAAAGCACAGGGGTGCTATCACAGCACAGGCTCATTCATCGGGGCAGAAAAGTGTCCTTCACAGTGAAACAACTGTCGGAGAGGTGACAACAATTACCGCCAGGCTTCCCGCATAAGTGTGCTGTAAGCTTTCAGGAAACCTAGTACAGTCATCAATCCGCGGCTGCGTAAGAGAGCAGTTCCGGTCAAAGAATGGCGCTGCTTGAAGAGAGACGTGTAATACCGCAAAAAGAGATGATCACAGGTGAATGAGAAACAAAGCTCACATCACAGCTCACAGTATAGAGGACCAATTGAATGGCGACATTATGAGAGTCCGTTCTGTACTCCGCGACTTTGTCCGTCCGGGCAAGCCGGCTGCGGTAGTCATCCACGATACTGAAGTCAAGCACCACAGCGACACAGGTACGAACCGCGATCATATCGGGTTTGATGAGCGAGCTCGCCGTTGGTACTCGCAACTCCTCGAAGACTGCATAACCCAAGTCGCACAGTCGTTTCGCCAGGTCGTTGGTCACGCAGTTGTGTTGAGCACAACGCACGTCATGAGTGATCCAACACGATTGCAGAAGATGAGCGAAGATTTCTGATTGACTGCAGTTGCCACGGCAGAGTACGGAGTGGTCACTCCAGCCAACTTGTGAGGTTCAAGCCTTAGTCCGCAGGAAATTACGTTTGAGCTGGATGACACGAATATAGATTCTGGAGACTATACGTTCTGGAATAAACGGCCAACGATTAGGAAGTGGAGAGCGTGACACTTCCTGAGGACCACGGCCGTCTAGCAAATGATAGAGTTTAACCATTTACACCGCCTGGGGTTCCTCCCTGTCCGTCACCACTACGCCGTGAACGCGTACCGGTAAGTTCACTTTCCTCAAGGTAGTGCCGAACGAATTATCTTTCACTATATTCCGCACAACTGGACATTGACTAGAGAGAAGTCTCCACTAGAGATTTGCGCCAGATGAGAATAGTGGTATACAAAATTGGGATGCCTAGACCACCCAAACGAACTGGGAGTGTGGATGTAGTTTATTGGTGTGTCTTTAGAAAGGCGAGGCCACTGCCGAACAAACTGGCGAATCGTACAGTCCATAGCTTTGAGTGGACTCAACTCAATACTAACGAGTGATTCATCTTCGGGCTCAGATGTTATCTTCGGAGTTCTAGGCGTTGATATGGCTGCAAGGGCGCTTTGGTGATTTCATCCAGTATCGTACGAAGTTACAGACTGTGATTAGGGAATGCTTTACCTATCCAGGTGAATGGGATGCCCAGATAGGTCACCGTTTCAGAGGCGCTTTGCGAGTGGATAATATTCTGGCCAAAGTGAATAGACTCGTCAGAGGTAGCGGTTGCATTATGTTCATGGCCAACGCGACTGGCCATGAGCTTAGTCGTGTGCGTGTTGATCTTCAGCCCGGATAGTTCCAGGACACTAGGGGCGGCTGCAAGCTTCTAGGAAAAACGCGTAGGTTTCTCGGCCAGGAGGATCAGATCGTCGACGCAGGCGAAACCGTTAACTTGTATATCGTGTAACCGGTAGCCAGGCTCCGATCGAGATAGAGCCAGCAACTCATCCATTGCCATGACGAATAGAGGCGGGGACAGTGGATCATCCTGGCGAACACCACGCTGGGACCGGAGAACGGAACAGTTGAGCGTAGCATAGGCGTTCCGATGGGAGTCGGCAATGTAATGTGTTAGAGTTGGAGGAGCGCCGAAAGCTAGGACCGGGCTGATAATCGAATCCTGTGGGATATATATCGAACATCGATAAAGGCCGCGCACAGACGTGTAGACGTGGTACATGAGTTCCGAGGCAGTGCATGAAGTAGTGAGGTTGCCTCGAGGCAACCGTCACGGTGTAGGAATGCAAACTGAAGAGCGGGCAGTTGCAGGTGCGTATTTCAACGATCAGCCAATGTCTTGTGAAAACAACGTATCAGTGTGAAAGTTACGGCGCTAGATTTGAGTTCGATGGGAAATGAAAGATTGTTCACTTTTGATACAAGCGTGATGCGGGGGCGACGTAAGCGGACTTGACAAGCTGGAATTACAAGATAAGTTTGAAGTATCCGGCCAAGACATCAGCTTTCGTGCGCTTCGAATGTTTGGGTAGCAGTTTGTCCAAACCTGGTGCGGTGTCTTCTATGTTTTCCAGGATGCGCAATACTTCTTTATCATTGATCGCGTCAACCAGAGACCAGTCCGGAAGCAGAATGGTGCGAGACGGTTGCTCATCCATGTGCGAATGAGCCGATACTACCTCGGACTAGTGTTTGCTTGAATGATCTGGAGGTCGCGGATAAACTTGTGGGCAGTCCTCCAGTTTTCAGAAAAACTGTAAACGCAGCATCTTTCTTATGCTAGTGGCAAAGCGTTTGAATCGCCGCACGATTGGCTCGTCATACATGCTTCCTGTTCGCGTGAGTTCCCACGTTAACACGAATACATCGTCGAGTGATCAATCGTCAGGTGTACGGAAAAGCTTGTGAGGCATGCATGTTTAACAGCGACTTGTCTTGTACCGTTTTGAAAATGTCTGCCTGAAGACCGCGGGCACTAGTTAGTGAGTCATCCGTATGTAGCAAAGCCTCGCTATTAGGCTCCAGTTGGGTAATTGCTGTTTGGATCAAAGAGGCAAACCGCTCGGAGTGATCAGTGACCAAACAACCAATGTATCGCTATTCTGCGAGAGGGTGGTTGGATCGGCAACGGGGACAGTATTCCTCTGCCAATTCAGCGTGTGCAGACGCGTCCAAATGCTTTTCAAAGTACAATCTGAGCAATGTGACAACTGCCGATGATGAAGTTCGCGTCAAGTGAGGCACAACGAGGCCAGTTTATCAGCGCATCTGACAGGGGAGCCCGATTCTTGTTGAGACCAACTGGGTCCGGCGGTTTTCTTTTACGGTTGCGTTTGACGGGATGTGCAAGCTTTCCGTGTTAACTGTCACTAATTTTGGCGGGGAAGCTGCAACCACAATTGGCGCAGTCAAAGACTGTGACAGGCTGGGTGTCCACTTCTTGCTCTGCACAATTCCTGCGTCGATGCATACGAGTGTGTACCGGCAAGTCAACATTCGATTTGCAAACGTGGCCATATTCTGAATAGGTGTACTCCACTCGCCTATCCTGCGTATTGATAGTTGTCTGCACAGAGGTGTTGGCGGTAACTTCATTTTCTTAATCGAGTGCAATCAGTACCTTAAAACCAGGTAGAGTGGTTGGCCCTATCTGAATTTTCTGAACTGTCAGCCAGTCAAAGTTTGCACTGAGACCGCCCTATCGGCACCACAAGTAGGTGGTTCAGCCCACTTGTCTGTGCCAACGCATACATCCACTATTACCATTATTAATACTACGGTAACATCCTCTCCAAGCCGGTATGTGTGACACATATGCAGTCGTGTAGGCTTGCATATATAGAGTCGCTCATCCGGTTTCATGTTATGCTCCGAATAGCTCATGCTCGACGTAGCTATTTAACAATAGTGAGAAGGTTCCTGGTATGTTCGTGTTAGGTATAAATCAACAAGCACCTGTTAAGATAAGTGCTGACAGACTATAGATCGAGTACAATGAAATAGCCCGAAAACAATGGGCAAGTTTTTAGTGATGCAGACAGGAAACAACGCTGCTTCACGCCAGTGACAATGCTAAAATAATTGGAGGTCAATCCACTCGAGTGTTCTTTTGCTTTCATGCCCACATGCAACAATCTAACCAAAGTGACTAAGTTGCCCGGATGTCCGAACTTCCTAAACTCTGTCCGCAATTTCTCGCAGCTCGGAGAATGAAAGACCCTGATGAAGCACACGAACGGGACATACAGAGACTAGTTACGCTGCTGACACTTCTCCTGTATCTCTCAAGATGCAAACACCAAGTCAATCATACTCCGATTCGCCCGGAATCCGCATTGCTCCTCAAGAACATT
This sequence comes from Paragonimus skrjabini miyazakii, assembly GCA_014338405.1. Classification (NCBI taxonomy): domain Eukaryota; kingdom Metazoa; phylum Platyhelminthes; class Trematoda; order Plagiorchiida; family Troglotrematidae; genus Paragonimus; species Paragonimus skrjabini miyazakii. The sequence continues at coordinate 4,961 of JTDE01007779.1, read as the reverse complement.
GGCCTCCAAGACTTCCGTATTCAGCCGGTTCAGAAGGATTTTGATAAACACCTTCCCGACACATCTCAACAGACTAATGTCCCGATAGCTGTTGGTGCAATGCTTTTCATCCTTACCCTTTAACTAAAGTATGATAACAGTAGCCTCAAAATATTGTGGCATTTCTTCCTGCTCACAGATAGAGTGAACCAACTGATACGAAGCCTGTTCCATCGCCAGTCAGCTATTTTTCAAGATTTTGCCTGGCAATCCATGCTTATCTGCAACCTTTCCGTTGCGCAGTTGCCCAAACGTTGTCTGCACCTCTAGCATATTCGGGGTGAGAGCAGGCGAAGAGTTGATATCCCGTTGCGGCGGGCGGTTCACGGTAATCTATTCAGTCGTAGCAGGACGGTTTTGTAGGCTACCAGTGGGTTCGTGCCAAACCTTCATGATATTTTCAGACTAGGTACACGAATATCCAGTGTCCATGTTAACCAATGTTTTGGTACACTGAACGAATAGACCAAAAATCGCCTGAAGCGAATCATAGAACTGCTTGTGTTATCGGCGGTCAGCACAGACCTACCTCCGCTTGTCTTACTTCTCCGATCATTCGTCCTTAATCCAGCGAACACGCTCGGTCAGTTGACGGTAATTAGTCCAAAATGTCGCTCTATCGTGTTTATCGCCCGCGTTAATTATGGAGGCAGCAAGCGCCAAGTTCATTTCTCGTACCAAACTGCAAGCAGGCGCGTTGTTGTTGCCGAATCCATTCAAACATTTTTGGCGCTGAACACTGGTCACCTGGGCGACTGCTCCCATGACCCGTTCTTTGAAATGTTGTTACATACACTCGGCGGTGGTGGATACAGTAACGTCATACAGACGAGAGGGGACTGCATATTTAAAAACAGCAATTGTGTCGAAATTCTCTAATCGTTTGTCGTTCTATCGCTGGCGTCGTCCGGAGGATCTGCATTAAACATGTTTGCAAACGTGGTCAAGCAATTTGCCTCTGACATGTCTGTGATGGGCGCTACATTCATTCTCGTGCAACAGTCCCGTGATATGTATTTTATTCACTTCAGCTGCCGCAAAATCACGCAACCAAGCGGAAAACGGTGACCGCCTCGTTGGTGAATCCATTATGTTAGGTCACTCGCATCCAGCTGGAATCAGGTGTTTTCGATAACAAACAAGTGGAGCAAACGATCACGGTTCTTGTTGACTGAACCAATGTCGTATGGTCCGAGGGCCCTCGGCCAGGATACCGAGTCGCGCCCGACTTGAGCATTCAAGTCACCCAAAACAATCAGCCGATCAGTCACCCGCACCGACCGGAATGTTGGGAAGAACTGATTTCAAAACCGGCTCTCTTCACCATCGTTGTAACATAATTGAACCATATACACTAGCAGGTGCAGTACACTAACCTCAACCTTGTCGCGAGCGCATTAACAGGATTCGAGGACTGATGGCATGCGATTCGCGTATCATCACAGCATTTATACGAGCAGTGACTGCGAAACAGATACCACGCTTCCGAACACCGACTACCGGGTAATCTTTCCGGTAGAATGCTCACCTGACACCTGGTTCTCGGAGCATATCTTGGTCTCCAAGCCTTGTTTCACTCAAGGCCACCACACTGATTCCATACCCGCCTAGTTCCATTACTTTCTGTGCGGTACGGCGTTCTGACCGTCCGGTGGTGCTGCATCGACCCGGCAGCGTTCACACATTTCATGCCCCGAATAATAGAGTCTTGCGCCCTACGACTTATCTCAGGTCGGTTGAGGGCTGGGCGTTCTAAAAGGAGTGCATCATCCGTATTAGCCAGTCTGGTAACCGCTAGTCATCAAGACGCTTCCCAAAAGTCTTGAGAACAGTAACTTTCACGAATTCTGTCGGAGGGGCGCTCCAGGTTGGGCAAATTCGAGTGGTAAAACTGAGTTGTTTGCAAATTAGGTGACTACATGTTACGTCTAGCTTGAACTTACGTCCTGCTAAGCTGGTGGTCCTCGTCAGCTTGAAGAGGTTCCGATTGGGGCGAGCGCTTGCGGCCATTATTTTACAAGCAGGAATATATCTCCCCCACAATCGACTGTGAGCCAGTGTGAAGACGTTTGAGAACCTCAGTCGGTCTGCATATGATGCAGAGTAGAAACTTATAATCCCTTTCATTGCACTTCGTTGCCAAGGTTCAGGAGTGGCTGTCTTTCCCCAGGTATGGAACACATGTCTTTATGTTTACTTCCATCAGGGGTCTCATTTTTTGGACTAAATCTGTGGAACAAACGAACTATCTTCTTTCCTTATGTGTAAATCGAACGTTGTAAACTGTGACTATTTTTCCTCTGATTATGTCTGCTTTTGTCAACAGATTTCATGCTTGTCTTGTTATATATCCATTTGTTGCTTTGTACCGCATGTAATTATCTGTCATGATTGCGCACATCCCAGCGTGTATCTCACAAATGCGTTAAGAAATACATATTAATAGCGAAGTACCAAAAATGCGCAAAAATTGTTCAGCTTAAATTTCCCTGGTAGTCTGCTTAGCGCTGCCAACATGCCGTCAGCTTTATAGCTAGTACCAATGTGTGAGCGCTAAAGCAGAGGCTTGACGGAGATAGAGCCCAAGACCTTTTTCTTGGGGAACGAAGGTAAACGGTTACTTACCATTCCGGTAGATTTTGCCACTCTCGTGCTCTGTATGTATGACTTCCGATTTACTGGTGTCAGGCAGAAGACTCTTGCCTAAAGACCGCCGTAGCACCACGTCAAGATCCCGCCAAAGAAAGAAGTCTTCTGAAGGGTGTAGTTTACGCCACACTTTAGTATCGTCTACAATCATGAGCAGGTGGATTGGCTAACAGTTTGCAAGGAGTTCAGAAATTATAGGAACAACAAGGGGCTCAGCACGAATTCTTGTAGAACACTCGTGACTGCCTCAACCTCGGCAAACATCTCGTCGTTGACCTAACAGAGTACGTTCTGCCTGAAGGGTAGTATTGGATCCATTTGCATAACTGACTGTCAATACCCGTCGCTTGTGGCTTCCTAAGTAAAGCACAGTGATTCACTATCAAGAGTACTGACAAAGCTCAGGAAAGGAACATCTGCTTGGTGGTGCTACTTCGCATCCTTAGCCCTGGAGTCTACTACCGCCAGCAAATTAGTGGTTCACGATCAACTTTTGTTGGGATCATAGCTGATGACCTATTATGGGGTGAGCGGACTGAAGTTGTGTCCCTATGCTATCGTCTGCTGTAGTTTCCATCACACATGAAACAGTTCAACTGAACGGTAGTCGCCTTCGTCGATTCTGTCACCGTCCTTGTAGTTCGCTGAGATAATACCCCGCTTTCAAGCGGTAGAAAGAGTACCGGGGATATGAATCGAAACAGCGCCAAAAAGTGGAGCGGCCGGCGCCGCAACACACTTCTTCAATAGGATGGACTCCAGACAGTTAAGGTCCGGTGACTTCCTTAATTTTAACCTGACAAACTTAGCCCTGATTTTAGGCTCCGATAAATCAGGGGAGATCTCAAAGGTGATGGTGATTCACTCCTGCTGGTTATCCCGTGCTATTTGGGTCACCAAAAACTGTCAAGTGTGGGTAGCGGAGTATTTCGACAGTCCCTTTATTACTGACTGACAAACCAGACGGACCTATCTTTGATAACATGGCCGGTGGAGTATTTGTAGCGGACACAACGTATCCACCGAACCGTTTGGACAAGCTAACAGTCTCTTCTAGATGACTGAGATAATATTAACGACGGTCTGCTCTTACCACCATTATGCGTCGATTCTGGACACTTTTGTAAACTCTATGTGCGTCCTCGCAATCAGTTGAAGCAAGGCTATTCCACATAATTTCTACTCTTGTATGAGGGGTTTCGTGTAAGTTACGAATTAGAGCTCACTTTCGCTCTTACTAGGGAAGAAAAAGGAACAGCTTTCATGATTACTTCGTTCAATCTGTCGGTGATATAGCTGTGAGGTTCTTCGGTAATAGCAGGTGTTTCATATGGAAGCTATAGCGTTTCAATTAGAAGCTTCCGGATTAATTGTAAGCCGGCTGGGCGAAAGATTCAGCAGGTTGTTCGGGGCGCTGATTAAACACAACGTAACACATAAGCTTAAAATAAATATCTGCGCGATCTCTCAGAGGACCATTGATTTAAAAAACATCAAGCATGTATAGCTTAGTGGTTAGGGGTATGTCCTGATGAGATAAGTCATGCCCATCCCGGCAGCGTCTCGGGTGCTACACATGTTCCGTTAAACCAATTTCCTACAAGTGATTATAGAAACCCATAGACTCCCTGTGGAAAACCACCGTGTTGATGAAGATAATGATGGGAAAGTTGAAAACACCAGCAATTAAACATCGGCCGAATTCAAGCAAAACTGCCAAGCAGATAGTAGCGTGAAAGAACGGAGACCACAGTGATGAAGAAGGTGAATTAAACACAGCGCGAACGGCGAGATTAAATGAACCGAAGGGACAACAGTATATATTATCACATATAATATCTCATATCATGGCGATGTTCAGCAGGACACCTCAGAAAAAACGTTCATGTGATAGAGACCGTTAATGAATAGCATGCATCGGAGAGTGGGAATGCTAATGTCATCCAACATGGGATCAGATATATCCGTTTGGGGGATTGCGGAGGCTTTCTGTGGCAGGTCGATGACTTTTTTGGACAAGGTTCGAGACAGCATGTGTGTACGATCTACCGGGAAGACGTTGAGCAACGCATAGCAATAAACCAACGATCCCAAATGGTCAAAACAAGATTGGTTCACAATGCCACGGTACTGTTGAACAAATAATCAAAGTTAGTAATTAGACAACCTCGACAGTTTCGATCGACGGATCGTTTCCAGGAGATAATTACAAGTTGATGCCAAATAGGCTAAAGATGAATTATAAGCACATAATGTGACATTCATACCCAACA
>JTDE01007778.1:4821-18031 GCA_014338405.1 Paragonimus skrjabini miyazakii | reverse complement strand
TCGAAAAAAATGGCGACACATTTTTTTCAACAAAATTGGGAATGAGGGCGATTTTTAGGTACACTTGTTTTTTCCCATTGCAACACTACTAGTATACTCGAAGAAATCTATATATTTGTCCCGTAATACGCATTTTAATATTTCATTAAAAATTTGAAAAATATCTTTTCGCGCCTAAATGGCCGTTTCCAACTCGTTTCGGCCTTGAAACACCATACCGGCGAACTACACAATTGCCAGTATGTGTATTATTTCGCACTTCGTGTAGTTTATATGGGGCCAGTGAGCATTTAGGCAAACAGTTCCAAGTTCGCTTCAGTTCAGTTCGGATCACAGGACTTGAGGCTAGTAACCGATTGATGTCCAGTTTCTTTCACCACTGAGCTCGGATGATCCCACTGTGCTGAGACAAATGAAGAAAAACTTCACTTCAACGGTGTTTTGGAAGCTTCAGTGTTATGTAGAACGCAGTATCTTATTGAGTGAGCAGGGAGAATATCTTTGATCAAGTTTTCATTGGGACAGTGCTATCTATGTTGATGGATGGAAGTGTATTGGAATCACCGTCAACAGACATGGTATCCTGAGATTAATAGACAGGTTCAAAGCAAATGTTGGTGCTACCATATCTTCATCAGACTCCTGGTTGACAGAACGAATATTACTTCCAGATTGTGATAAAAGAACAGCTAACAGACAAATAACTATTAAAGTAGTCCTACGCAAACTGCTAATGAAGAAGAGGTGAGAACTGTAACAAAGGCGCGGACAGAGGAAAAAGGGAGGGTCACCATCAGGTTTAGTAGATCCTGACCACCTTATCATTCCTCCGCATCCGGAATATATGCCAACTTTTTAGCAACATTCTTGCGCTTAAAGTCAGTAACAATGGTGGCCAACACCACCTCGTGCGGTTACTTGTTCCAACTTTTCACAAGTCCATATGAGAAAAGGTTGGCCCGGATATGAACCCAAGTTCTTTCTTTCACAATATTTAACTCGTGCCCTTTAAGCGATGATTTTCTATTGCGAGTAAACAGCTGCTCCCCGGCCTCAGATACTCCACTCAGGATCCTAAAGACTTCTACAAGGTCTCCTCTTTTTCGTCTTCTTTCTAAGGAGAAGAGATTAAAGTGCTTAAGTCTGCTGGAGCAGTCCATTTCCCGGTGTTTTACGAAGAACTTCGTAAACCTACGTTGTACACTCTCTAGGACCTTAACTTCAACGATTAGGTAAGGGAAGCAGACCTGCACACAATACTCTGAATGTGGTCTCAAGTAAGCCTTATACAGAGGCACAAGGACCTGAGTTTTCTCGAGGCTGCTATCTTCTTTAGTTGGTTGAGTGCCCAATTTACCCTACAGGCTGCAGACATACACTGAGTTGATACCTTGAAGTCTCCAGTGACCCGTATTTCTAGATCCCTCAACTCAGTAGTTTTTGAATGAGCATACGTTTCCCAGACAGTCCAATTGATCTAAGAGAGTCCTCTGTCTCGACACCCGTAAGCTGTCTACATTTCCCAGTCAACCCTCCATTGGTGAATTTCATCAAGGTCTCGCTGCAGCAAAGACTCGCTGGGGCGTCTTACGAGTTTCACATCATCTACGAGCATGTAGTAAGTACTGCTGATCCTCTCCGCCAGATCATTTATATATACCGGGAACAGCAAATGACCTAAAAGTGACCTTTGTGGAACACCACTGGTGGCATGTGTAGTGTGTAAGTTGGAGCCTTCCATCTGCACATAGAAACTCCTATCACACAGGAACGCCTTTACCCATACTAAAACACTAAGAGGTATATTAAATGCCTCCAATTTTAAAAACAAAAGTCAATAGTTTACGGAGTCGAAGGCCTTTCTAAAATCTAAATAACAGACCTCAACATAATCTCCCTTTTCAAGCATTAGGGTATTCTCATCTAGGAATGCCAGTAAGCTAGAAAGATGAGATCTCTTACTTACAAAACCATGGTGCTGAGCCGCCCTAGTCCATATCTGGTGACATGTTGCACTATTTTGTCTCTTATGATCCGCTCAAGCACTTTCGAGACAACTGACGTAAGGCTCACAAGCTTGTAGTTTGAGGCCTCTTCCCTACTGCTCTCTTTGTGTAACGGTGTGACAGCGGCAATCTTCCAGTGAACGGATAGGTTGGTTTCACCAAGCGATTTGTTAAATACACCGGCTGAAGAAGCAACCATTACATTAGCATTAACAGGTGGTCCTAGAAGTGCTGGGTGAATGTCATCTTGGCCCGCTGCTTTTGCAACAGCCAGCTGTAATAGCATGTAGTGTGCCACCATTTTGTTTGACTAAATATAGTACCTTCCGCTTCCTTTCAGGTTCAGGAACAGGCGGGCTGGCGGCGTTCGTGCACGGGGTTGAGGAAGATGACCAACCAGAACCCAAGGTCAGCGGTCAGTGGGCATGAGGTCACTTCTGGATGTTGGTTTGTTTCCGGACTGTGGGGTCCTCTATATATATGGACAAAGACACGGTGGGAACTGAATCTCCTTCGGTATCTGTGTTGTGGTGATACACGTTCCTAGTTGCCTTGTGACTTTCCTCACTTTGTGTGAGGTAGACCTTATTGTGCTTTGGTTACTAAAGTTGAACGCTGTGTGTCTTGCAGCTCGCGACTGACTCATTGAAATATTACACAGCTAAGCTTAAGTAATATCTACTTACCCAATTTTTAAACCTTGTGGAACATATGCCGTTTGTTTCCAGACCTTGCGATGCTCAATGAATGTTGGGACCACTGACAGATCGCCTTCAGGGAGTGTATTGTAAACCGTTGGTAGACGAGGGTGAACCGCATGGTTACCTCTCCATCTCAGTAACACAATATTTGCTGAAATTCCAAAAAAACGATTAACCTGTTGCAATAATACAAGTTTGATGGTGCATTATAATTTCCACAGCTTTGTAGATATGGAATATCCAGAAGAACTGATTGAGGCGTACTCGAAAAATGCTTAAACCCGCCAGGTTGAATGCAGCGGTGAGTGATTTTGACTGTAGCATGGTGACAGTAAGTCTGGTTGAGGTTACAATCTGTTCGAACCACAGGAACGTGTTGAGAATTGGTGAATAACAAATCACGGCGATTATGGCTTTTGCAGGGATTGGGCTTGAACGTCGTTCCAAAGGCAGAACGGTCATGTTGGCGCGAATCTTTGTTTTTAAATATTTTTAGAAATGTTAAAATCAAAATTTCCGACAAAGGACTTACATTTCATCAATTGTAAATAGGCTGCGTTAATGACAGCAAGTGCCAAAAGTGCTTGCTCGGTGATATAAACATTTTCCACCATTTTCGCGAAAACAACCCATTATCAGCGTTAGCCCAATTGTAAAGTCTTATAAATAAGTTTATCGCCATTTTCGAGATGGAATGCGTCATTCCAAGTCCCGAGAGCACTTAATTTTGCGGCGTTTCAATGATACCCTCGGAATGGAAATATACAATCATACAATTTTGGCACTGTATTTCAAAAGGAATACCTACATATTTGGTAATGAACCATGTATGACAACTCTTCCAGCTTCCTTATGTATGCGACATTTAGTCGATTTCCTCTTTTTGTAAGACTTCAGACAGACGCTGGTCGACGAAACGTTGTTTCTAGAAATGGTTGAAAATGACATTATAATGTGACTGTTCCCACCTTCGAGTTTATGGTACTTGGTTTTTCAAACTATTCCATATCTACAAAGCTGTGGAAATTATAATGCACCATCAAACTTGTATTATTGCAACAGGTTAATCGTTTTTTTGGAATTTCAGCAATTATGGTATTACTGCGATGAAGAGACAACCATGCGGTTCACCAACGGTTTACAATACACTCCCTGAAGGCAATCTGTCAGTGGTCCCAACATTCATCAAGCATCGCAAGGTCTGGAAACAAACGGCATATTTTCCAGAAGGTTTGGAAATTTGGCGAGAAGTTATATTAAGTTTTGTCTGGGACCATCGGCGGCGACCAATTTAAAAAGAGGAGCAGCATGTGGTGTCCCTCGCTGTCACTACATGATACTCAAAATAGCGCCATACAAATAAGGCATGGGACCCTCGAGTACGCTTTGCAGCAAGTTAAAATACGTGATCGATACGATTTTGCAATGGAAAGGCAACCCTTCTTCACGTGTAGTTACAAACACGACTGAAGTCGAATCACGCTTTATATTACAGAATTACGTTGGAGCTTGCATAATGGACAGACAGGCAGAAGTTCACGGTCGCGACAGAGATCTTTAGGGAAACCAACAACGTCGGTGGTCGCTACACTAGAACACTGTGGTGGCCGGGAATATGTTGCAGTAATTGGAGATATACCCAGCTCAAACCCAGAGCTAGCTTCTGCGCAGTAATAGTGACACAGCGCGCTAACCAACGGAATCGTAAAGCAATCAGTATCTGTTAGTAAAGGTTCACATATGCCAAGAATGGGTAAAGCATGTCCCGTAATAACCTTACTAGACATATTAACAGGTCTCAAGATAACAATGTTCCAGTCGCTTCATGGAATCAACGAGAATAAAGGATTCAGCACTGCCAGTGTCAACAACGAAGGAATGGTTTGAATCACCACCAACAGTAAGTGACTGATATATAGTGAGTAAGATCAACAGAATTGGTAGAAATTGCATTGAAAGTCAGATGAGTGACTCGGCCCTTCTGTGGAGGTCTGGACCGATCAAAAAATGTGAACTACGTCAGGCGGCTTGGATGTGGTCCGTCTTGCCACATGTACAACATTTGATATTGTGAAATGGACACGTGGGCCAAGAATGCTTAGGACCACATGACTTACCGTTATCCCAGTGTTTGGCAGAAGTCAGGGTAAAATGATGCGGTTCAACTGCCGTACTTCTCTGACAAGTTACCGTTGTAATTCGAATCGAACTATATAGAATAGTGGTCGAACGTATAAGAATCGCGAAACACAATTGAACACAACAAGACAGAACGTATACTGTGGAATCGTACGTATCAACCAATTGTACAAGATTTTGGAATAGTAAAGCAATTACATAACAGGAGACAAAGCATGCCAGTCATGTTGGTCACGATTACCCTTTCGAACTGCTGTTGCTAGTTGTGTGCCTGATTCCCAGCACTGTCGGCGTTATATAACACGGCTGGTTTTTCGTTCACCGCGGCCTTCACATTCCGAAAGTGCAAACAGAGAGCTCTGGCAGATTGGAAAGATTCCTTCTTCAGTAGTAATCACTTTTGCCGAAGACTTGGGGCACTGACCTCTACAATTAATTGATCCCTTGGCTGAATCTGTAATTGATCACCGAACTTACGCCTTGCCGTTTGGGTGTAAATTACAAGAATAACCGCACGGACCTCGTGATTTTATTTTCTGATTTAATTATGGAATTTCGCCCTTTCCGCAGTTTCAAAGTTGACGGACTGAACTCGCCTGAGTAGAAGCCGCTTCGAAGAATCGTATGGAAATGAAATAGGCAAATCTGAGAAGGCCAGAATTTTAGTCGAAGCATACGCATCCTTGTCAATATCCGTGAGGAAATGCAGCGTTTTCTTCTACTTCTTCATGTGTTACATGTAATACACCAAATTTCAAAGCTTCCCAGTTAATCCTCGATTTGAGTGGATGTTCAACTTTTCCAAATAGAAATAATCCGTCGTAAGAAATATACTGACCGTGAAGTCAAACACAAATAAACGTATGAAGACATGTCAAGTCTTCTTTAGCTTTGTTATTTTTATATTTTTGTTGCACCTTCAGAATTCACGTAGATACGGGAATATCAGTGCATTCTAATAACTTGCAAAATTTGCCTCAACTTCACCATTTTACACATTTCGGTTGAGTTTTCTGCATCCTTCGGTTTTCCATTATTTCATCTAGACCTTAGTACTTATCAAGCTGGATTTCGTATATTTCTGTGGTAGCTCATATTTACTAAGACAATTTTGCCTCTTATCCTCCTTTCAGGCAGTCAGTTGTGTAACCGCTTTTATGCTCACGCAAACTAGTATGAAACACCCACTCGGACGACTTCAGTGCTGTAGTACATTTCATTCAGAGAGTTCACGGCAATGCTGTGCGCCCTTTTTCCATAACACTAAGGTTTAATAGTGGTTACAGTGGTATTTATTGCTCTGCATTATTTCTACTTTGTTCCAAATATCTCACCAAAATTGGATTAGTGTTACTTGGTATTTGCAACAGAATGCAGAAGTCTTTGTGTAAAAGTTAGAGGGATAAAAAAGGAATATAAGGATGCTGAACTAATGAAGAAAACCGTTTCATGGTCCGTTTGACCAGTGCATAGCTAGTACGTGCCAAAAATTCCCCAACTGAATTCAACCCTTACTAGTCGTCACTGGCTTTTACTCGCAAAATACAACGCTGTATGTGCCGTACTAACTTGGAAGTAACAAAGACCTGCGGCGACTTCACATGGCAGTGATGATCGCGTCATATATATTTGTTTCAACTAACAACCCACGGAAGAGACCTTTCTTTCTTCAGTCTTCTCAAGGAGAAGATACTATGCATGAACGTGAAACCCGCATCGGCGTTCAACATGCTATTGTTAGAGATTGAACGAAAGGCAATGCCTGTGGCATAAAGCACGTCTTACTTCGGTCAGCGTGATATTGATTAGTTCATACAAAATAGGCTGCAGTAAAATAAAAAAATACAACGTGCTAAAGCCTTTGTTTTCTATTGGTTGGATCGGCTCAGCCTGCAGCCTGTTTGTACTAACCTCATGGCACATTTTAACAACGTGCCTTACTCCGGTGCCTATTCTTACAAAGTCTGATGCCGAAGTGTCATTCTGATTGGTCGCTGGGTACAAACGCCAGTCCGTTGGAGTTGCCAACATCGACTGGATGTAGCCTTCCACGAATTGCTGGCTGCATTCGCCTAGACGAATTTGTCTATCTCTGTCTTTTGACGGACAGCTATATAGTCTTCAGCCACATCAGCAACAGTCTGTTATTTGTCGTAAAGACGTGCCGTGGGTCGATGACTGCAGCGGCGAATGCAATGACTATTCCGGAATTTTTGGTCATCGATTTAGTTTTATCGGCAATTATCCGTTTCACGGGATTCTCCTTGAAGGTCGTTCAAAAGGCAAAACGGTCCTTTCGGTGCGAATCCTCGATTTTTAAATATTTTTAGAAAGTTTAAAATCAGAATTTCAGGCAAAGTACCTACAGCACATCAATTGTAAAAAAGCAGCGTTATTGGAAAAATTGAAATACATCGATTAAGTCCCAAAAGTATTGGATTGGTGATGAAAAATATTTTCACCATTTACGCGAAAATAACCCGTTATTGGCGCTAGCTCATTTTGTCAAATCTTATAAATGCGATCATTGCAATTTTCGAGGTGAAATACGTCATCTTACAGCCTAAGAGTGTTTCATTTTGCGGCGTTTCGAAGATATGGTCGAAATGGAAATAGACGACCATACAGTGTTGACATTGCATTTCAACAAGAACACTAACACATTTGATAGTGAAACATGTATGAAAACATTTCCAGCTTCCTTGTCTATACGATATTTATAATATTTCTTCTTGTTTGCAAGATTTCAGGCAGCTACTGACCGATGAAACGCTGCTCTTAAAAATGGTTGTATGTACATGGTAATCATCTTCTTTGATTACGTTGACTGTCCTATTGATTGGAATATTTTTCTGAACCGCGATAGATACTTGGCGTTCTCAACATCATAGTGTGTCTGGCTGAGAGGTACATCTCCCGGTGATCGGCATGCCGCTGGCTTTCATCTGTTTCCGTATATTGGTCCGTATGAACGCCACGTGACTTCAATCTAGTTGGAAACAATGTAGTAGAGTGGATAGAATTTACTTCTGAAGAGTCTCGGTGATAGAGTGGGACGTTGTACCCCTTTCTTACGCCATTCCTTTGATGAAACGAAGATGGAAGTTACCATGTGAGAGCGTTATTTCAAACCATTTTTAAGAGCAACGTTTCATCGGTCAGTAGCTGCCTGAAATCTTGCAAACAAGAAGAAATATTATAAATATCGTATAGACAAGGAAGCTGGAAATGTTTTCATACATGTTTCACTATCAAATGTGTTAGTGTTCTTGTTGAAATGCAATGTCAACACTGTATGGTCGTCTATTTCCATTTCGACCATATCTTCGAAACGCCGCAAAATGAAACACTCTTAGGCTGTAAGATGACGTATTTCACCTCGAAAATTGCAATGATCGCATTTATAAGATTTGACAAAATGAGCTAGCGCCAATAACGGGTTATTTTCGCGTAAATGGTGAAAATATTTTTCATCACCAATCCAATACTTTTGGGACTTAATCGATGTATTTCAATTTTTCCAATAACGCTGCTTTTTTACAATTGATGTGCTGTAGGTACTTTGCCTGAAATTCTGATTTTAAACTTTCTAAAAATATTTAAAAATCGAGGATTCGCACCGAAAGGACCGTTTTGCCTTTTGAACGACCTTCAAGGAGAATCCCGTGAAACGGATAATTGCCGTTTTATCACACCAACCAAGATGTGACAAGTACGTTGGGAGCAAGTGAGGCTCGTCAGTTTTGGTCTGCTTGCTTCAATCAATCACTACCTCCCTCCGTTCTTTTTCAAAAACCTGGGCTGTTGTGGTTTTTTAAGTTGTCTTTTATTCAGCAATGATGGTGCACTGCATACGGTAGGCAATTTTTGGTTCTCACTACAAGTTCAAACTTTTGTCTATCATCCAAGTTCCGTATAAAGTCCAGTAATATGTACTTTTATATTATATTTTCTGCCTTGTACTGTGGATGTCTTTCTTCTTAGCCTATGTCTTACAACTGAAATTTTTTTGTTTCTTAGTAACGAGTGAATCATTTTCATACTGGCTCATCAGATCGTTAACTTGCAGTAACCCGATTGACAGCACTCCGGTAAAAATGGATGTTTCCCTCTTGATCAAGCTCCCAGTTGTTTGGCCCAACCCGGGAAAAAACGTGCGTACCACTGTCTGCTGGAAAAAAGTGGAAAACTAGACCGAAGGGGTTCTGTGTATATATATAGTGAGCAGTCACCGTACATGCTAGTCAATTCACAGAGAGAGTCAAACGGGAGGGCAGTATGTGACAGCCATGACGTTACTGGGGCGTCAGTAGGCAAACGAGAACTAAACAACCCACATAGGGTTAACGCGAATGGGCGTCAGGTCACACAGCTGCAATCTTATTGGCCAAGTGAAATAAGACAGTCCCATCCATCCGACACTGATTTCACCTTAGGCACTGTAGACAGAAATATTCTATGTTAAAACAACTGAGGTTCGACTCCAACTGTAGCATCATGAATGCTAGCCATAGAACGTGAGTTCCCAAGTTGTCGTGTTCTGGAAAATTATTTCCACGGAATAATTCGTTTTAATGGCTTGGTAGTTGATGCAGAGATTGAAATCGTCGAACTCTGCGTCATGGCCTCATGTCTGTTTGTTTTAACTGACCATTAATTGAAAACTACCTTCTCGTAGTTGCTTTTCGAAAACTGGTATGTCTGCCGTTGTTGTCGTCGATTTCGTGTGTAAACGCTATCACAAGAATGCTGGGGTTATTTTTAATGCGCTTTCCAACTTTTGTCGTTTGCTTTTTTCATTTCACTTCCAGTTGTTTATCAGTAGGAAATGGATTATATTGCTATTTTCAAGGCGATGTTTGAGGATCGCGAATTTCGCACCTTCTCACACTTTCAGGAGTATCTTCAGAGGTACATGTACGAGGTGGGCGTTATTTTTGTTTGTGGGACGAGCCGTAGGTCACAAACTGCCTCGAAGTATGACATGGTAAAGTGATATGGTTTCCTGATAACCGTTCAGGTTTATTATCGCCGTACGAAGAACAAAAGGCATAGGAGTGTATGCAGGGTTTTGCGACGTGTCTAGTGGGTAAACTGTTGTTAGTTTCAACGCACCAGTTCCCGCGACACATGTTGCAGATCACGATTTCATGTGGTCCGAAGAGATGCGTGTCTGGTTGTGAGCTTTTTCGAGTTGGAGCACAACCACTCAATCAGTCGTCTGCTACGTGAGTCCTATCCTAACAATCGCGGACTCACCGTTGATTAATTGAACGAGTGCAGGCGTCTGTTCCAGCACAACACACCAACTAGCGACATTAAGCAGTATGTAGCGGATGTTTACGGGAAGTTTATCACAACCGCTGACGTTGGAAACATCCACCACAAGTTAAAACCAGCAATGTCAAGTGAGTTTGTTACGTAAGATTTATCACTGTATGTTAGAGAACCTTGATGAGGTGCTGTCGGTGATAAGTGCTATAGGTGTGGTGCGCAGTCTGAGGGATGAAGGCAACCGATATACGTATAGCTGCTTCGCCCAGCGAATGCAGATTGAACTATTCCGACGTTTCCCACATGTTGTGAATTAAGATGCCACCCACGGGACGAACAGACACAAGTATGTCATAGAGCATCACCTCATACTTTCGAAGTTGGAAGTTATATCAGTTCTTGGTGACAGACGGTATGGGTCAAGGCAGAGCCGTGATGTACGGGTACATTCGTAGTCAGGAGTATGCTCCACTACGTACACTGTTCGAAATTTCTATGGAAATGATGGGCGATTACATTGCGGTGAAAACATTTGTCATGGATAAGATGGTTGTGCAAGTAAGGGCAGTTCATGTGGTGTTCGGCTGCGACATCCCCTCGTGTTATTTTGATGTACGTGATGCCGTATGTAGGTAGGTAAGTGGATAAAATTCGTCCGCCATATTTGTCAAGAGACAAACTGTTTTCGCGGTCGTTATCTCTTCCACCGAGTGGCTCCGACAGACAATGAGGAAGAGTAAGTTACACTCTTGCACTGTTTACCGTAGGTTCAAACGTGATTTATGTATCATTGGCCGAACGGACAGGAAGTTTCTGAATTATTTGTTGTGTAATTGGCTGTACATCAAGCCGAAGTGGGCCATCTGTGCGCAGAGCGGTGTTGTCCACTAAGGCAATCGAACGAATCATAGGCTGGAAAATTCACATGGATGGTTGAAGAAGAGAACGCACCCAAGATACTTCGTAGCCGTCGCCATTCGGAAATTGTGAATCCACAGTGAGTGGCTGCTACGGAAGTATGGAATGCAAACGACCTATGGGTGCGACCGTCGTAAAGTTGTGGAGGTTGACTGGTACGTGAAGAACATTCTTCACAGAATGACGAAGTTTGCAAGTCACCTTGTCCAAAAACATCTGAAGGGACGGACTCCACGACTCCCTCTCGAAACAGTGTCTGAGTGCCGGGTAAGCACTTCTCTAGTGATCACTTTGGATATAGGAGTTTCAAGTGCAACAAGATGGCGGCGCTTTCGTCGTCGATAGCGTACATGGCACATGTGAACGCACTTTACCGTACAATGTGGCTTCCATGCATTCGCATTCTGTCGGTGTTTCGCAAACACCTCCACCCCTACGGTAGGGTGTTTTGTAGTGTTCATTTTCCTTTACAAAGGTTAGGTCCCCATTCATGAGCGGTGGCTTGCACAGTACAATTTGCCAATTCGGCAGTTGGTAGGCCGGCAGGCTCGGCCGCTTACTGCAACCAATTTCAACCGCCACTATAAAGCCCTTACTCATGTACTCAAAAAACTGCATGACTGCAACAGCCGCACGGCCGTGGCTTGCTTGAACACCATCATTGCCTTCGCCAGTAAGATAGTGGAGCGTGCTAGTACTGGCTTACCTTTATACGTCTAACCGATGTGTACAATGCAATGTAAACGCAACGTGGTCGAGGATTACAAATTCAATCATAACTACAAAACCACGCGGAATTGCGCGTTTCCGCCAAAAGGTTATGTATTCTACCACGGAAATTTCGACGGAAGCGTTTTCAGGACGTACAATCGATGAAGAAAGCCAACATGTTGCTTTTGTCAAAAAAATGTCGACACATTTTTTCCAACAAAAGTGCAAATATGGACAATTTCTACGTATAGCTGATTCTTCTCATTGCTATGCTTTTATTATGCCCCATAAGATATGTATATTTTTCTCGCAATATGTGCCTTAATATTTCATGAAAAATTTGAAAAATATCTTTTCGCACCTAAATAGCCATTTTCAGCTCGCTTTGGCCTTGAAGCACCATCCCGGCAAATTGCTGGGAGTGTTCTCTAATATCATTCTTTCAGCAGTTCACTTTGTTTCCAGTCCAGCTGGAATGTACGCTAGCTTACATCCTGATTCCATGGAATAGTTAACAACAGTGGTATTAGTGAGTGGTGAAGCATGGCGAATTGTCCTACGTTGAATTAGGTTATAGGCGTCTCTCAAGGTTGTAGTATTATAAAAAGCTTAGTACTCATGTTTCAACAACAATTTGATTGTCGAAATTATAATAATGCTTTCCTGCTAAATTACGCCGAAATTTCAATAAAAACGTGGTTCCACGCCTATGACGTCGATTTTCATCATATTTTATCTTCATATTTCCGAAATAACGTAGAATGCGACTCTGCGTTATTTTTCTATTAATTTCTATGCCATTAAACAACCGCAGATTTCTTGTTTACGTATTCGGAAGACTGAGAGAAGGAAATCTCTAGGGAACAGATTTTCAAGATTTTAATTTCTGCAACATATCACAAATGTTGAACAACTTTAATTGCTACGAATTATTTTTTAACTAGAAGATAACGGAGATATTCACGTTCTACCGATTACACGCAGCCTGTGGCATTGTGCAAAATAACAGATGATCATACTGCCAAAACTGGATCGACTGATACTCCGCGATTTATCTTGCAAGTTCCTCTATGGGTCTGTTGGCCATAAGTGCGTGAGTAACTATTAACATGGAGTGGGATTGCAGCGATCTTGGTGTGGTCTGTTTGTCACACTGTTGGCAGCATTTGGTCACTTTTCATGGGACCTTAACATTTTGCGTCTCTGGTGTGCTTCTTGACTTCTGGAGTTGTCCAATGGCTCTTCCAGCGATTGCTCCTGATGTTTTAAACGGCAGGTTTGGTCCACAAGCGATCTCATCTAAGTTGCGTGCTCGATCCAGGTAAATGGACCAATTTGAACCTCATACACCACTGCCCTCCGACCGCTTTGGTTTGGTCCAGGAATTCGCGCAGTTTCTATCCAAAGACAATTTCTGGCCAGCGCCAACCGAACAGCCTTAAAGAGATGGAATGGAAATCC
>JTDE01007776.1:3791-24680 GCA_014338405.1 Paragonimus skrjabini miyazakii | reverse complement strand
GTTTAGTTCCTTGCCTCAAAAGAGAAGCAAACGACAAATACAAACTTGCGGCGAATGTCCAACAATGTTGGCGACCAGAGTTAGAGTAACGGACATCTCGGATATCGAGAAGTTAGGCTGATGGTGTGTTCAACGGGACCAAGTAGACCCTAGAAGAAGAACGTCAGCTGAGTTCCTTATTTCCTTCATAGTGGCAGCAGTTTCTGAATACTATTGTAATGAAGTTGTTTTTCGTTTCCATTCCATAATAACTGTGTCGTGCATCGGTGATTAAATGCAAAAGTTCTGGGTTCTTTTCACGTCGGGAAAAGCAACAAACAGTGATACTTCTGTTGTGCCGCAGCAGTGGACGGAAGGTTTCAAGATGTTCCTCCACTGGTGTGAAACAACCGAATTGCGCTAGTTCAAGGCAACGCAATTTACGGTCTATGTTTTTCAATTGGACAGCTTTTGAATACCCTTCTGATAGGTACGGCGTTTATGCAAGCAATATATGGTGATGCTGTCACCCTATCTTCCTGTGCCATGAAGATAACCAACCGCAGTCACTTTCCAATAGGCGTTCAATAGATTCAGTAAGTTGATTGCAGATCCATGAAATTTTTCACTCGCGCGGGGGGACGTGAATGCGGATACCCTTCACCGGGTGAGCTATGGGGGAAGCGGTATCGGGGACTAAATACTACATTGACCAGGTAAGAGGTTTAGTAGGAGGATCAGTAGGTTTACCAGGTTGATTGCAGGTTCAGGAAGTTTTTAGCTAGTCGCTGACCTGCTTCTTGGTCTTTTGGCGGAGGAAGCGCATATCGTTGCTGGTCGCCAGTTGTTGTGCAGAATTTTTATCTGAGAGGCAGTAGCAAACTGATTAGAGTGGGGATAAACACAGGTAAACATTTTATAATGAGGTAGGGTGCGTGCAGGTGAGTTGATAGGTGATGGAAGGGTAAGGGTGTTGACTGAGAAAGAGAGCTGAACTAAGGCGGGTTCGACAGACAGAGGGAGGTAGCAATCATGGTGGTCCATGATAATCACATCCCCAACAGACTGTCAGACCTACTGCAGCGAACATCCACAGAGCCTACACTTGCTACGCACTTTGGGGGAAGTAAAAAGCGGTGAAGATAAAATAAGGAAATTGCTAGTGTGCTTCAGTGTGGATACATATGACCGTTAAATATCTGGATCGTTACAAGTTGTCTGCTTAGCGTTTACACCCTACAGTGTGTAGTGCAGACGATAGGAGTGATTACTGATTGAGGACTGTGCCCGTTCAATCGGCGTTTGAGTGGTCCGGAAGAATCCACTGTGACGACCTCTTTCCATAAGATGTTCCGATAGAGGTAGCTCGCAAGAGGGGCTGCTCTTACAACGTGGCTTGCTGTGTTACCTATCAAGCTGAAGGGAGCTACTCCGGAGACCACCCCCATCGCTAATACATGGAGATTTGGGATGGAGTAGAATTCAGTGGATCTCTACTAAATCGCTACAGGGACGGAGACACCCAGAGATGCTTTAAACTCGTTGTTTACGATGGTCCTCGCAATTCGGTGGCCAGCCGCTCAAGTAGCTTGATGTCCTGGAGTAGAAAGGTTGAATAGGCCCGTATATTCACCAACCTGCAAAAATACTAGGGAAATAGCTTCGGTACAGGCGACCAAGATTTCCTTCGAAGAATCGCATTATGTCACCGGCTGTCTAACCCGGTGTAGATGTGTCGCGAAGGACATCCGTTTTCTGGTATCACTGTTCCTAGGTCATCCGGTTGCAATGCAGACAGAACAGTGACCTTAGACACACGGTACTATCTCATGGCTTTTTGCAAAGGTGATGAACCACGTACCTATCTGGTTCGAGTGACATCCAGTATGCTATCAAACATCACATGGAGTCCCTTGACGTCTGACTGGAGTAAATCCACGTTTGATGTGTCACGTACAGGAGGCTGAGTTTTTTGTCATCTGCAGATGTCACACTCACAGTGCGTAGTAAGAGTGATGTCGCTGAGGAGTAGAAAGAACAATAAGCGATCTATTACTGAAACTTGTGGTACATCATTGAGTGCTGGGTGAGAGCTAAATTATTTAACGTGGAATCCATTACAGTGTTATTTCGGACAGTCAGTCATCCAGCAAGTCTGACACTTCCAGTATTCCCACAGAGGCACCTAGCGGTGAACGTTATCGAAAGCTTTTGCGAAGTCTGGATATAAAACATATACGGTCCGTTTGCAATCAACCACCTTTATCCCCGAGTAGCAAGCGATCGGTAGACCAGTGGGGCGCGAGTGGCCTGGTCAAAACTTGTGCTACTGGGAAGCGAAGAAATTGTGTCCCTGCAACCGGTGTAGAGTATGACCGTCTACTGCGCTTTTTAGGATTTCTCGAGATAGTTCAAAGTAACACAATAGGACGATAGCCTACAGCGTTGCATCAGCTGCCACTTTTGCGACTGTGCGTCACGTGGCAATGTTTCCATTTCGTGGGGCCGCCACTCTGGATTAATAACTGATTCAAACATAGACGCATCGGGACTATCGACGAGTCAGTACATCTATAAAGCTGATTGGGACATAATCAGAGCCCAATTACATGAAATTGATCTTTGTGAGTCCCCAAGCACATCGGGTGAAGATAACTGGAAGTTCATAAGTGGGTTTCAGGGATCACATATTTGCACCGGCAACGACTAATACCAGTTTTGATCAAGCATGAATACCGCCCGTAAGGAGAGACACCAGCCTTGATTGCCTCAATATTGGATTCCGTTAAACCTACTATAGTGTCGATACGTGGTTACCCTGGTTTTAACTTTGATACGCTGGACATATGAATGCAAAAAGTCCTATAGGTTTTTGATAAATGGATTGAGAATAACACAACGTTACGAACAAGTTGTAATTTCGATTACAACAATCCTGAGAAAGGCCACCTGAGGTGGTTGAAACGTAGAGTATTACAAATTGTTCGTAACGTTGTGCTATTCTCAATCCATTCATCGGTAACATGTCAAACACGATGCCTAAACTGTCTGGCTTCATTCCTACTTAATTTGGTGCCGATAACTCACAACTGATTAATAATGTTCGAGGTTTCCATTCGAGTATATCATCAGGTCAACCTAAGGCCAGCGCGGTCGCGAGTGACCGTCGCGTTACGCTTACTTCGCCTCGCGTTTTTGGTAGATAGGAGTCTGTTGAGTGTCCTCAGACCGGAATTGGTCTCATGGCTCACGGTTTATAATAATGAGTCTGCGGGTGCTGTCTGGCAGCCGGTTTCTAACCTTCCTTGATCGGGAAGTTTTGGGGCACGCATTTCTAACCTGATTGCTGTAAAACCTCCTTAACTGTTGTTCGATGAGCGCTTACAAACAATGTGTTCTTTTCCCGGTGTTTGCTTCAGTTAGGAAACTCCTGCTGGCACAGAAGCTTGCTCAGTGGATCGTGCGATGTGTTCTCGGAAGATTTTCAGACCAAACGGTGTCACATACGGAATCAAGCGTGATAATGACATAGGCACCAAGTCAAAGAAGAGAGGATCCAGTGATAATGCCAACCACCGTCGGTTCGTTTGAAACTACGAGGTCTGTTTGGAAGGAGTGACTATCACGGCACCTTCTAGTTGCGTTCTGGATATGCTCAGTGAGGCCCAGAACCACCGTAATAGTAAAGAATTTGTTGGCCATAGAAATAGCGCTGCCTGAAGGGCTTAAAAATACGGAGTTGATCTGCGAAAGGCTGAAGTCATCCAAAATGAATGTAGATGTAAATTTCCTGGCGATTGTAAATTCAAGAGCAAGATATAACCAACGGTCACTCACTGGGGCCAGTTAATTACCAGTGGTTTCACCGTCAACCGTCAAGATGCGCCAAAGAGAATCTGGTACACTCGTATGTGGTGCGTCAGGGAAAACAGAAACACTGAGTTACTGGTGTAACTAGATGGCGATTCCGCAACCACTTTCGTGGTCAGATAGGGACGGGTGGCGGGTGGGCATGAGATAAAAGCTTTCAATTTTTAATGCTGATGACAATAAATCACAGGGTTGGAGACCACGAACGTGAAATCAAACGTCAGATTACAGCCTTAACTAGGACAAGAAAAATTGATCCGAATGGAACGCAGGCGTGAGGCTTAAAGCCCGTGCTCCCGCGGTTAGCTCAATTTTCAGTATACAGTAAGGGGGCTCAGTGGTACATTCACGCCTATGTCCTGCAACTATCAAAATTCGTCACGCCTGTAGCTTCATCTATATATTCTCTTTTGTCACCTTTCATCCACAGGTCGATGCAGAGGGAGTATATGGAACCGAACCCGATAAGCAGATCAACTCTGATAAATTTATCAAACCCATTGATATATGCGTTCTTCAGCTGGATGCTCCAGTTCCGTGAACTCGTTGTGCTGCAACCAGTTGTGGTAACAACCTGCCGGTGAACGCTCTGTTCCAAGCTCTTTGTCGCCCTTCGTCTTCTTGTCATGTCGTTATGTCGAGCACGACTCGTGACTTCTCCTGCACACTTGAAGTTTGAATGTTTCTTCTTTGAAGGTTTCGCTTTGTATTTCAGTCTGTGATCACTTGACTGCGAAAGTGTGTCTACTGTATGCATTCCAGTCTTCATCGTTTGTATATCACGATGTCCAAGAGACGACTTAATCTTTGAGGGAGAATATCCTGCTACTGTGGTGACCACTTACTTTGCATATCGACGAGTAGGGGGAAAGAAAAAAAACGGGATGAACTTTAATGGAAGCGGCTCGGTAGCTATGCAGACTTTCGACCGGACAATCCCGAAAACGGACAATTAGCTACTATCACCACTGTTGAACCCTAATGCGTGAAGTGTATTACAGTGACATTGCAGATTGTCGGCGAAAATCCATTTGGTTACAATACGTGCACTCTGGGTTCTTCGTTGAGAGTATTCGTATGACATGCCAGTCAGCATGGCAGCGGAGTCATCTGCCATTTTCATGAGCTTTGAGAGGTTGGTTCCAGAGGTAAGTATGTATGTTTCTGAAAACAACGCCATGTTAAAGGGTTCCAGGTTACTAGAGATTCGAATAACATTTATCAGGTCACACGTAGGCACTCATGTGTCAAAGACGCAGAAGGTGCGTGCTCAGAAGCGAGAAATGCAAAACAAAACGAATGTCCTGGCCTGTTTCTGCGGACATCCGTTGGATGAACATCATTCTTGACATATTAATTCTAAGAACTGTTCTCGCAAACGCTTGATAGGCAGTGGCAAACTGATCTCAGTTGAAGGTTCAAAAGTGCCTCATTATGACGTTCCAACTCAAGTTGTATGTTTTTGCCATCGAGATACACGTCTCGCAAGCATTAAGGTATCCGGAGATGGTAGCCCGTTAGCCATCGGAATCAGATGGTCACATGAGTCATGGTCTGTCTTGCCCGTGCGCCTTTCATGTAAATACCTCTACTTTAGATTATTGACAGGTAGCCCCTAATAGATAAGTTTCGCAAGGCTGTAAGGTAATTCTGCAAAAGATTGCCGTCATGCAATGACTTCATGGGGGGCCGAGTGTTAGTCCTACTACTACAGCAAGGATAAATGTTGTACTGCGGCGAGCAGAAAGCTGATTTGCGGATTGAATAACAGGGGTCCCAGATTGGATCCATGTGATATGTTCACATGAGTTGGATACTCAGAAGACAATACGACGTTGACTGATTTTGAATATGCATGAATCTACGTGGTCAGGGAGTCACGTCTACGCGTTATTAACTGTTTCAAGGGTTGCGAATGATTACCACAATAGAAACGAATTGTGGAGTTGGGCAAATAACACCGACACCACCGTTTTTATCCTTAACCTCTGTCCAGTCGTCCACTGTTCTGTGCTGGTTTGAAGTGCATGAACACCATTCTTGAATTGTATTTTGGGAATCAGTGAACAACCTATTATCGTCATCAATTCTGATTATGTTGCCATCCAGAAGGCTTTCCATTTCTGTGCACATAGTGTAGAACACTACTATAGGACGGTTATTACAGGCCAGTGTCCTACAGCATCACTCTAAGTTTAGTGTGACTACTGCGCGTTTGCCTGCTTCCGGAACGAAAGCCCGATTAAGGGAAGCAAAAGATAAACTAGCATTTAGGACTGCTTTAATTGCCTGGCAATTATACTCAGAAGAATTCGGTCAGGACTTTTACACAATTATCCTACTACTGGAGAAATTATGAAGGTTGGCAGTCCTTGGACGATGTGGGTTTTGATGTCGCCAGCTGAGCCACCAGGTTCGCCGACCAACCTGGAGTAATCACAGAGCCCACGTAGTCTCAAAGTTGAATGTGGCAATCCCTTGTCCATTATGGATCAAGAGCAGGCCGGCAAGTGCTTAAGGATCTATCATCGTCAATCAGGACAAAAATTTTGAGTTTTACTCGAAGCTTAAAGTCGTTGATGCTTGGTGAACCTGCTTGTCTCCCGTTGGGAATTGTGCCAAATAAGATCACGACTATATTCGGACTACGCCACAGTTTGAAATATGCTCCACAGGATCCACATTTTTGCCAATGGCTTTTGATAACTTGGGGCGTACTTATGACCGTTTGGATGGGGGAAAGGGGAAAGCCAACATAATTCACAGTAGAGCGATACGTTTTAAACTAGTCTGTGTAATTATTATAAGAAATGCGAGAATTTGTGAGATGACGAATATCCAGTTAATGAATATTCAGCTGCGCAAAGTTTGGCTCGCACGGTACGATCGATATTTCACGACAACAGGCTGCCGAAAATAGTCGAAAAACAATTTGGCCCCAATTGCTTCAAAACTCCTGATAGGGAATCTGGATTTGGGTTACATTTAGAACTTAGTAGGTCTTCCTTCTGCAGGTGGCGGTTGGAAAATTCGTTAGACAATGCTTCTCAGTTCATTTTAATGCCCAAATTTTTTTGTTGAACCCCTTTCATTTAAACTTCCTCATGGTTTTTCAACTCGCTGGATCTGCAACTCATTGGCTCGTTCATACTGTTTTACTTGTTTTTAGGACACTGTGCAGTCCGTCCGCCTCTACTTGGCGCGCCTCACTGGAGGCAAACTATTCTGCTGGTTGGTTCATCAAAATTAACTTCTGAGATAAAATTTTGCGCACATTTTTTAACACTTCCACTTTTGAGCAGTCGATTTTCATAATACGGCATAAGTTTATTGTTGATACTGACTGCCACATTAAAAATGCGTGGCTGCTCAAACTGTACATTCTATGGATCACCTAGTAGTATTACTAAATCTTCGACTAAACTTCCTTCATCTCGGTGGTCATTTGTTGTCTATGAGCTGATCAAAAGGGTTTGGTGATGACATTTCCCAAGTAACTGGACGGTATCCTGAGATGTCGAAAGGTGTCACTTGACTTGAAGTTATGATAAAAACAGAGGTAACCACCGGGTAAGCAAACAAATCCTGCAAGCCTGCGCGTTAAACGGTATGTGGCAGGTTGCCAGAACCATCCAATTTTGTACTGTTCTTCCTAAGCCCGGAATTCGGTAAGATAATCAGTTGCTGTTTTAGTAAAGTTCTGTTGCATCAATTTTAAGACTGCTGTGCTTTGTTTGGTT
This sequence comes from Paragonimus skrjabini miyazakii, assembly GCA_014338405.1. Lineage (NCBI taxonomy): Eukaryota > Metazoa > Platyhelminthes > Trematoda > Plagiorchiida > Troglotrematidae > Paragonimus > Paragonimus skrjabini miyazakii. The sequence continues at coordinate 17,091 of JTDE01007776.1, read as the reverse complement.
AGTGTTGAAAGACGGCCGCATGTTTCATTATTTTTCCATAAAAATAAATTGCATGAATGATCCCTATTCTTACACTAGTAACTGCAACCGATTCCCCTACTCTTATTCAGCGAGATCCATGTAAATTTCTAAATGTCCAAATTAGACATTTTCCTCGTATAATTTTCTTTGAGTAGCTTACAGTTCCTATCATTCCTCTACGCGCAAACAGTTGTCTCACTCAAACCAAACCAATGACCATTTGTTTGAATGAGCTCATTTTTGTTCTAACGTCCCTGTAGAATCTGTCAGGATTCACGGCTATACGCAGTCTATCGGGGCGGTTGTAAGCCTCTTGATTCAGGGCGGAACCAGACGGAATGTTGAAGGTTTACTCAGATAAAACTGGTTCTGTACATAAATAAGCAACGGTTAGCAAATTATACAACTTACAACCAAGTGAACTCTGTGCACGGAATTTAACCGTCAGCAAATATCAACCAATAACACGGTAGCGTAAACAGTTCAATGCGGCGGTACAAAACAAACAAAGAGCGAGTTCATGGCGAAGTTCGTAATGTTGATGCAGGGTTGATTACGTGTAATAGTGCAAGAAACGTTCGGCCAGTAATTAATGTTATCAATACAGGGGGATATATGTATGGGACCTACAGTACGATGGTTTGACCAATGGGGTATAGGTATGGGGATCAGTGGAGATTGGCATTGTGTACACGGCTGGCAGGAGACGGTTGGCCGGGCGGTAGCGTCGCTGCTCGGGGCGTGACAGTTCTGTGGTTCGGTCCTCCAGGCAACCTTTTGCCATCCAACTATCAGTTTCAGTTGGAGTGATCCGAACACAACTTCAATTGATTCTGGCCAGAATCTACAGTCCCCATTACGGAAAGGTGCCTAGTCGTCAAATTTGTTGTGCGGGCATATTCTTTGCTCGATTTCTGAGGAATCTTCACATTCGAGGTGAGACATTTAATTTTCCTGTACACTGGTTCAATTAGTGTCATATTAAACCCAGTTTTTTTAAGCACTTTCTCATTGACCGTTTCGAAAATAGATTATCCTATCTGCCGTTGGATAGTGGAAAAGGCATTTTTGGATCAACATATTATGCGTAACTCGGTGTGAATTAGTATCATTACCGAACGATCTAATATCATTCTTTATGATGCTGTGCAGAATTGCAACGATTCTTCAATTACCAGCTGGACATTTTAACGATAATCCGGTAGGTTATTACAAATTCACGACAATGTTTGAGTATTGTGTTAAAGCAGAAGTGAAAGATTACGAATGACGAGGATTCCACGTCTTACATCAATATCAAGGAAGGGCTCGCGAGGCAGCCAAGAATTATATGTTATCACCCTCAGTGGCGTGCGTGAAGGTGAGGGAGGTTTGGGATTATTTCACGGAGGGCGGTATCTTGTTGTCAGATCTAAAATAGGTGAGCTATTTGGGGGAGTTCGGCATGCTCTATATGCTGCCAATAGAGTGACACGGTTGTTCATTCGCACAAAAATACCGCAGCAATGCTTTTGAAATTAGAGTGTACGAATCCAAATTTCAATCAGTGAATACATTATAAAAGATTGCAAAAGGGTTATTTTTCTACTTATGAGCCAAGTGGGCTTGCGAGGGTGCAGACCAACGTTTTCCAGGTTCAGCAAGCTAGTCTCACAGTGCACAAGGATAACACAAAGCGGGTTATTGGAAATTGCGGAGAGTAGTCGTCTCACTATGCATTCATAATAGTAGATGCTTCAGCTCCATTCAATTATCCTATGAATAACGCCTGTGTATGCAGTATACGATCACACAAGTAGCAGCTTTTCCCGATGGACTTTAGTTATGGTCAGCATCTGAGTATGCATTATATCTTCAAATTGGTAGCCGCTCTTTCCGAACCGCTTTTACCATGAGCAATTTGTGAAGTGATGAGAAACCTCCATTTGAAGCGTTTGGGGTACATGGTAATCATAATCTCCGATTCCGTTGATTGCCATATTGATTAGAATATTCTTCTGCACCGCGATAAATACTTGGCGTTTTAAACATAATAGCGTGATTGGCTGAGATGTATGCCTCCCCATGATCGGCAGGCAGCTTGATTTCATTCGTTTCCGTATATAGTTCCGTATGAACACCGCGCGACCTCAGTCTAGTTAGAAACAATGCAGTAGAGTAAATAGACTTTACTTCCGAAGATTCTCCATGATACAGTGGGTCATGATACCCTCTTTTCGCGCCGTTCCATATACACAGAAGATGGAAACAACTATATGACAGCGTCATTTTCAACCATTTCAAGAACAACGCTTCATCTACCAGTATCTACCTGAAATCTTGCAAGCAAACAGAAATAGTGTAAATATCGTACAGACAAAGACGCTGGAAGTGTTGTCATACATGTTTCACTATCAGATATATTGGTGTTCCTGTTGAAATGCAAAGCCAACACTGTATGGTCGTATATTTCCATTTCGACCATATATTCAAAACGCCCTAATATGAAGCACTCTCAGGCCATACAATGACGTATTTCACCTTGAGGATTACAATGTTCGCATTTATAAGACTTGAAATAGTGAACTAACGCCACTAACGAGTTGTTTTTGTCAAAATGGTGAAAACATTTCATCACCAAGCCAATACTTTCGGGACTTATCCGATGTGTTTCAATGTTTCCATCAACGCCGTTTATTTACAGTTGATGTTTTGTACGTACTGAGCCTGAGATTGCGATTTTAAAATTTCTAAAATTATTTAAGAAACCAGGATTCGCGCCAAAAGGACCGTTTTACCTTTTGAACGACCTTCAAGGCGAATCCCGTGTAACGGATTATTGCCGGTGAATGGACTTTTTTGTATTTTGAAGGGAGTATGATAGATATAATTACCGAAGGGCCATTAACTCATGATCGCCATATTGTACTGTTTGCATTTTCCCTGATCACATAGTTTCCTGATACTTTCGAGTGAGCTAATCAAAAAAGTTCATCCTTCTCTGTTGCTCGACAGAGCCCTGCTCATATCGGCCCGGATTTTGCGTTCTAACACTACTTGCTCAATCAGCCTATTTCATCAGGATTCTTCTGGCTGCTACGTTAAACAACCAGGGACCATTGTTGAGGAGAATAAGCTAGCTGATGCTTCCGTTTCACGACGGAATCTGAGTGAATTGAGACTGTGGGGCTCATCAGCATGATTGGACGGGCGATTCGCGAAATTTTCTCATTGTCTTATTGAAAGTGCCATCGATAGCCCTGTGATGGATGCAAAGGCTCCACTATCCATTCTATAGCCTTCGATTTCCAAGCTAACTCCAGTGGCATTGTTGAAAAGCATCTCAACGATGCTCAATCAAAATCGGTAGCCTTTTCACAAACCCCCCTACGTAATGATTGTGTTCTTATGTGCAAACATGAAAGGAGAGGTATAGAAATGTCTCACTCGGTAGCTAATTGAACTCGAGTGTCTTTGAAAACCAATTTGAAAAGTTTGGCGGTGATATTGTGGAATAGGTACACGAGTTGCGGGTTACGGGGTCTGATTTCGCACTTCGATTGGTCGGAGCAGTACAGATAACTTTCCAGAAGTAAGACCGTCCCTGTTGGTCAAAACTTTACCAGGCGTAAATGCATCGAGCTACAGACAGTTTGTGTAACTGTCATGAAATTTCGCAAATGGCTCGAACCTGCCTAATAAGTAGTATGGCGGTCTGGAACCTTTAGCAGATTTACTTTCGTCTGACACTAGGAACGTGATGTAGTGCCATGCCAAGCGCAAGAAAGAAGGCATGGGGTTATATTGCATTAAATTCGTAGACGACCTGCCCTCCGTTAAGTGACCATTCATAAGCTAGGGGGCAAATAAACACACATGGTTTACTTTGTATATATTAAACACCTCCAGTCGAAACTAGAGAATACGTTCGATTCAACAGCATCTTTCTGAGGAGGAGTGCTGGTTCCTCCAAATACCTGTCCAATTTTACAGGTCCAGTGTTGCCCGTGTGTGTAAATTGTGAAATCCAGTGTTAACATCAGTTGGTCCCACAAAACAATTTCATCTGAACAGCAGCATTATAAGTAGTCCAAAAACTAAGCGGGCAATCAGTTTGTAGAACTGAAAGGTGTAAACATTTTGCAATCACTAGTCTGCTATTAAAGGTACCACTGACAACCACATTTCACAGAATGTCGGAAGAATCAGGGAACTGCATGCATAAAAGTTGAAAGTAACCATCCTAAAGTTCCAACGAGAAACTGCCGGCCAGCTAGCCACTCCATCTTTCCGGGTGGGCTTTCTGATGCAAACAATGGTGAATGTGTAGTGGCTTAATGTGAAGCAAAGGCTAGTGAACTTTATGTGCAGACAGTGTTAAAGTAGCTGTCTGTCTCTGGTGGAAACTGTTGCATGTTTGATGGAAAACCGGTGAACACGTGTTCAAACTTTATTTATTACCCTATCGTTGATCCTTCTTCTTGCATACGATATCCTATTGGTAAAGTTTACGAACTCTTTTGCAAAGACCGACACTGTAATATTCCGCGGTTGGAAGACGCACGTGAGGAATAGTAATTCCGTGTGCAACGGACGGGATGTCCACGTGCTGCAATGGATAGTACGAAAGTTAGTCACGGAACTGGTGAGTTGGAAGTCGTAATCACAACCACCCAAGTGAGCACCCGAATTCGTAGGAAGCGTTTATTCAGAAACACATGCAAAACAGAAGCACGGCAACGTGGTGACAAAAAGATATGAACAGGTCAACAAAACGAGCGTCTTACAATTAACCACTGCACTATTCTGTTGTTGTTTTCTGCGCTTGGTCCAGGTACGTGGCCGCCGCGAAATCTGGAAGGGAGAGGTAAATAGGCGCAAGTTTTTAAACGCGCAGTTTGATTGACGTCGTTGCTGTTACAACACGACCACTCAAATTACGCGCGCGACAACCATTCCGCCCGCGAACGTTAACCTTCATGGATTACTAAGTTTCGACACTGGTTACCTGTGAACACTTGTTCTCGAGCATTTTTTCTTCTTACATCCCATCGTTGGGCAGTCAGTTATATGTACCTTTGTTTCATTTGCACTTGATCGCTCCACCAATATGCGACTGCTGCATTTTAGCATACTTACGAGAACCGTTAGTTTCGGAACTTGTGTAATAATAATAATGCTCAATTCCCAACACATTTATGAGAGGCACGCTCGGATGTCGGCGATCAGGACAGATAATTACAGGCGATACGAAGCGAGAGATAGCTACGTAATAAGACCAACATGATATTTGACAGCAAAAAGGGCACCATCAGAGAGAAAGGGGTTACAGTTTACGAACGTCCAATGCACGCAACAGGGAGGAAGATAAGTCGATTATTCCACTGATTCAGTCCAAAAGATGAGATGTTCTAGTGGTTTACCATTTACAAGATTATGTAGGAGTCTATGTCTCAAATAGTTCAAGGCCACGCCTAAAAATACGTGTTGTAACGTGCGATCGAAACCAGCAAACGCACATGTATTGAACTTAAATTGTGTAACGGAGCGTGCTGCTGCTTTGTTGGCGCCGTTTTAGTTTACGTTTGTGTAAGTCTTGTGTATGGCTTACTTGGTCTTTAGCACATGTTTGTTTGCGTTGTGTTCTTTTACAGGGCTGTTGTTAGAATCCCTACTTCAAAAGAACGCTGTCTCCCGACGTCTCCACGTCGCCCTACGGCTGGTTCGTAAGTGTGGTGGACACTCGGAGCGAAAGCTGCCGGTTTGAACGTTACAGTGCATGTGATTCTTCGAAGGATGTCGCCCTTAATTGGCGTAACTTGCATCAGATAAATATTGAAGTAAAGCGGCTCGAGCGAGGGAGGACAGGAAATTCCAAAAGCAGACGAAGAATTGGGCAGAGTCCAGCGCAGGACCTCGTTGATTGTTCGAAAACTTCCAAAAGTTGACAACCCCCAGATCGTTTGGTTAATACAGGGTTTCCAGTGCCAAGTCATCGCGAAAGTTTTCCTCGCATAACGGATGTTTGTGGGAGTAAGGTAAAGAACGCAATCTCATGTGGTAATTGGGAAAATGTGGAGTGGCCACGTGTAATTTGACGAATAACGTATGGGCGATTTTTTCTTGACAAAACTTTACGCAATATTCATATTTTATTTTTATAAGGTATATAATATTGGCAAGCAACTGTTAGAATGTTTCGCGGTAATTGGGTAACCCGCGGCTACTTCTGGAATGGTTACCACGTGATACTCAAAACTCCGTGCGGCGTTTTGACGTCAGCTTGCTTTGTACAGTTAATGTTTGAGCTAAGGGCCATATTTCGTAACATGCAGAGATTACTAGGTGGTTAATGAGGAGAATTTGGGGCAGAGGAAACAACACAAGATGCGAATTGGGGATCCAGTGCGGTGAAGTAAGATAAACTTGAGGAGTATTTTCCGCCACAGTTTACTGTGAAGAGTTTTTGTATGCCAGTCAAATAAACAGTCAATACCGGATACCAGTAAGTAAAGCCCGATGGAATACCCGGATAAATAGGTTATTACGAGGGGGTAGATGTATATAATACGTGGGCAAGGTGTATGCGTGGATTATAACCACGCTTACGTCTTCTCTGTGTGTGTTCTGAGTACAATTCTATATAAGTTCATCTTACTGAATTTGTTATAAGCTTCAAGTTCATATTTTCCGGCATACTGAGTAATGCGTGTACAATAGCTCACATGAGTAAATTGGTGCTGATTTTGCAACGGTTTCGTGTGTATGCAATGAATCGAATGCTACATGAGATGTGAGTAAACAGTAGAGGCGCAAAAAGCTGTTACCGGCAAGCTGTTTATAATGAGAGGCTGAGAATAAAGACGAGTATTTACGTTATATGCAGCTACGAGCGGAATGATTTCCGGACAACAATCAAAAGGTCATCAGAAGACACACGAAGTTCGAAGATAGACATTATATTTGATGATGTAAGAAAGCTGTCCAGGCCCTTTTTAAAGTGCTGAATGTTGTTACGGACTCTGATTTCATTTTGACATTTATTCCAAATATAGGAATATTTTACAACAAGGAAGTTGGGGCGTACTCTTTTCCGAGCCGGTGGGGTTGGCAAAGTGGGACTTTAATTTTCTAGACCATATGGGAGCTGCGTTGCAGATGAACGCTGTGGTAATGACGTTTTGGTTTATCAGTTCATACCTGAGTGCAAGGTTCAACTTTAATCTTCGTAACCGAAGTGGATCAACGCCAAGTATTTGACACCGTTCTCTATAGGTGAGTGACGATGAATATCGCAATAAGCTTTTGGTGAATGGACGTTGGAGATTCTCTAACACGAGCCCATGAAATCTTCGTGGGTGGTAGCAAATGAAAGTACAATTCTCAAGTCGAGGTTGAGCACACACTTTGCGAATAGCCAGCTTTGCATCCGGGGGACCGAATGTCTCTGTGATACAGTCTATTGTCCATTTAGTTTTTGCTACCTGAAAGCGTACTTGTTTAGAGAAACTGAAGGAGTTTGAATACCACATTCCTAGATCTCGAACGGATGCGGTGGCGTCAACATGATGAACTTCCAGTGGGACAGAACCATCGGGTGTTTGACAACCATGAGTAACAATTTCGATTTGTTCGCTGAGAACGTCATGAGCCATGTTTTGTACCAGGACTCTAATGATGCCAGGTCTTGTCAAATATCTCGTGGAAAGAACAAGCTGTAACTGAGCTGGGTGAACATACGGGTGATTTTGATACCGTCCGCATACAGGAAGTGCTTGATGTGTTTACTAAAATTGCATATGCCATTTATTTACATGAGGGGAAGCGACGATCCCAGAACGCTTCCATGGATCACGCTATTGGTCACTGGCTTTGAATTTGAGCAGTGCTCTCCTTTTCTGATTGTTTGGGTGCGATGTGACGAAATCCAGCTGTATATGGCGTCTTTTATGCCAAGGGCAGCTATTTTTATTAACAGACGATTATGGGGCACACGATCAAAAGCCTTTCGCATGTCCAGGAGCATGACACTCACCGCATTTTGTGTCGGTGGACGTTGATATATGGTACAATAATTCCAACTGACATGCCATGCGAGAGCGTCTATTTGGGAAACTGTGCTGTAAAAGTTCATAAGGTTTCGTGACCTTAACAACTCGATAATGGGCACTTTTGTTATTCTCTCGAACATTCTTGAGCATATTGGTGTGTGGTTTATTGGATGATAGTTACTAACTTCCTGCCTTGGACCGCTTTTGCCGCCAGGGTTAATGATTGATCTTTCCACTGGGGAGAGAGAAGATGCTGGATAAAAGTAGTACTGTGAAGAAATTTAGTGAAAGGATGGGTATTTCATCAACTCCTTGCTTGATAGCAACTGGTAGGATACCAAAAGTTCCAGGATGGATTGAGGGCTTAACGGCAGTTAACTGAGTGGATACTTCTAACATCCATCGAAACATTAAGCAGAACTTTTGTTGTTTTCAACTAAGTAGTAACACGCAGTATGTTATTTCTACACTAAACACAGCAGCAAAATGTGAGCTGAAGATTTTGCATACTTCAAGAGGGTCACCGACAACTGTTCTATCTTCGAGAGTTATAACCCTTGTAGAAAGGTCACTCATGGAGTTCCACGGGTTTCATGGGCATTTTGCAGATCCAGAAAAGTCTCCGAATGTTATTGACCCGCTTCTGAGTGGAACGAGGACTTTGACAAGGGACAATCTTGAGTTGAGGAGGATAGTCGGAGAATAAGCAGAGTTGCCAAGAAAATGGATGCAAAGAGGAAAGTGTATGGTGCGAGGATTCAGTTGTTTACATCAGGAAATCGCAAACGCGCACATGTACTCATTCACAGGACATGCAACAGGACATACACACAGACACTCATCAGGCATAGTGCACAAACGGACACACCACAACATACCAGCCACACTTATTTGTGTAGTTCCTTCTATACTGGTTACCCTCCCTATCCGAAACTGTTTGGAGGAGCAGGCCGACTGAAAATATGTGAGGTTACCCTGATATATTCGTCCAACCTTATCTTAAATACGTCGAGGGTCGGGGCTAAAACGACCTCTTCTTACAGGTTGTTCCAGAAGGGGACCACTCGAAGTGCAAAAGAATAATGCCGGTAATGCAAACGGTAGCGTTGATGTTTAAGAATAAGACTATTGCCTCTTGAACTTCAGTGTTCAGTTCTTGGTAGTATAGATGCGCAAGGGTGATTGTAGTCGGTTAATATTTTGCAGGCCAGTATGGTGTCTCCTATCATCCTTCAAAACCCTGGGTTAAACAGATTTTCTCTGTCTCGTCAGTTGCAAAATTTTCATGCATCACCACTCGCTACCAAGCGCGAACTTTTTACATTTATATAACACAGTTGTATTCCATATTCCATGTATTCAAGCATGCTACCTATTTGCACTGTTGGGGAGGAATTTAGTGTTTTTCTACGCATCGACTGAAGTATTCTAAGTCTATCAGTTTCTTTTGCAGTGAGGATACTACCTCATACATGCCAATGGACAGGTTTTGATTTTGTGGGGATCAGAATGTCGACACAAAACGTGAAACCTGTGACAGATTCCTCCGTTGCTACGTTTGGTCTGATGTAAGAAAGAACGTATTCTAATATAAGGATCGTAATATAGAGAAGAGGGTAATCCAATCGATGTAGTTGATCGGGTGGTGGAATAAAACTGTCGGTTTGATAACTGTATTGAAGTCAAACCGACACTTGACAATATTATGGTAACCTCCTGGAAATTACTCCAGAACGAATAGCCCTGCAGACGAGATACCTGGTGTGAATATGAGATCGAAAATACGCTTCTCTCTGGTAAACGCTCGTTCGTTCCAACCGTTCAGCTGGATGCATGAAAGAAAATCGACTTGCTTTACAGGAACTGAGAATGAGGTCCAGGATACATTTGACATGTTAAAGTCACCGCCTATTAGTTTGTATTTGCAAGGTATGTTTGACACACGACTTATCACCTTTACAAGGTCAGTCAACTCACTGTTAGTAGCATTACGCGGTTGGTAGATGCATCCTTTAAGTAGGTAGCGAGAACCAATAGAGGCCATTGACCACAACGAGTCCTTGATTTTATTAAGACTAGACTTGTCAAGTGTAACTGCGAAAAATTTCACTTTCAGATAAATGGTGCATCCACCGCCTCATCCTGTGAGACGAACCCTACGAGACGTATAATACACTATTATGCTTATTTGAATGACTAGAGTATCAGAAGAGCACCACGTCCCAGTACCGAAAATGATATGAGGATTAGACGAAAAGACAAGAGATTTAAAGATATGCGTCTTAATTATCAATGATCTTACATTTGTGAATGATAAATTAGAGGAATTTTTCTGTCAGGAGCAACATTAAACTGTTTAAGAACTGTATGGCACATGGGGCAACGAGTCGCGAAATATCTTACGGAGAGTTCCGCTCAACGAGATATACCAATTTTTCACCGACGTCCGAGTGGATGTCGCAAAGATGTGATTCCACAACAGAAATTACTTGGAGAGTGTCGCTATAATAAAATCATTTAGTGGGACACGTGAATGGGGCCAGGTGGTAGTGGATGAACTTTCAAAGGGTGCACTAAAAAAACCGAGTTGTTGGACGTTGGTGTTAGATGTATAATCAGGTGGTGATGCACTTGAGAGAGTGTATACACCAGAAATGTGGTTACTAGTAGCATACATGTTTCCGGCAGAAGGATGGAGAATTGCGGAGATATTAGGTAATGCATGGGAAGCGTTAAAACTATTAGGGTTATGGAGTTGGTTGAATGCAGCAAGGGACAATTTGTTCTGTCTCGTCTGCGAAGCATTGGCTCTTAAAATGTGATTCTCAGAACCAGATACATAGCGTTTATGACATAATGTCGATTGCTTAGTTTGTTACTTCAGTTCTTATACACTTGGAAAATAATGGTTCGTAATATATCCTTTTGGAGAAGTGTCTTGTTACCAAACACAGTTATGGATTTGAAATTCATGGCACGCATAATTTAGTCTTGGTTTTTGAAGAATTCATTTTCTACAAGTTTGCTTGTGATCTGCAGTAACAATGAAAAAGACTTTTGTAGTAACTTTCTTTCAAAGTCTTAGGAAATGGCATATCTGGTTTACATGCAGAGACTACACTAAATAGTATTTTCTTTAGTCGCGTTCATATGTACACTGCTTCACGATTTTGGTTTTCACTACCTGTGTTTTAGGTAAGCTACCCTTTTTGTAGTATCCGTTCCGGGGCTGAACTTACAACTGGCGCCGTGCCTCGCTAGCCTGACGTGCTCTCCCTGTGCACTCAATTTTCCAGGGTAGATACTAATGCAAGAGGATAAGCGCGCTGAGTTCTCGTCTTTCATTGTCGATCGGTTTCTGATAGTGAGTGGGGACTGGATATTATTCTGATGGACCGGCTCCAACAATTGATGGGCTCGTATTTTCCAAACATTTTGCAGCAGTGAGTTTGGTTCTTTGTACATTTGCGTATTTGTTATTTTTCTTGACGTTCGCATAAACAGTTGTTTTCCCGTTTTCTGGCATACGTTCGAGATAAGGTCATTTGCATACTTTTCCAATTCGGTTTACTTAGTAGGTCTTGGTAACTGATAAACTTTTGACCACTACGCAATATCTGAACTTTTACCTAGGCCCGTTGATAGCACCTCCGTTGGTACTAATGTGTTAGGAGTCCCTCTGCTTTTGGAGATGCTTGGTTATTTAGAAGCAAGGTTTTTCAACAATGAAATTTTCTGATCAAACAAGATTCTGTCAGTTGTTAGCCAGGATTCATAGTAGTCACTGTACAGCTTCGCGATGTGATGGTAAACCAACCGGTAGAGCATTGGAATGATACTTCAAATAGGAGGATATCATTCAGGTGACAACCACTGAAAAGATCCGAGTACAACAGTTTCCACGACCTAAAGCTGAGCAGCAAACACCCAGCAACGCTGCTAACATTAATGCAACAACTCATCGGCAACACACACGCACATGTTGGGAGATGGCACTTTTCCCAGAAATTCGCATTACATGCCAGGGAAAATGGATTCTTCATTTTCTGGAAATTTGAAAGCCAACCAGAATTTTCGAACACCCGAGAAGTTGCGCTCGCTTCTGATTGGTCCATTCGGTGGCCTAGACCCAAGGCCACCCAAAACCTATAAATACAGTTGCAGTGAGCCGCAGTTTTGCCGTCAGGCTCAGCAGCAAATAAAGCTCGTCTGAAGGCCGTCTTTTTTCTTACTTGGTAGTGGGTTATAAGCTGCGAGAGTTGGGTTCCACTATTTGCGCTCCGATTTTCGTACCGTTTTGCAATATCGTTGCATTCGATCATGATAGAGATACTGCTCGCGGTCTTCGCGTTGTTCTTGTCTTTCTCTGTCAGGTGGGGTCCTAACAGCAGGCGAAGTCCTTATTCGGTTACTGTTGGTTAAAAGACTATCAGAAGCTTCTAGATCAAGAGTTCCTGTTGCTGGTTGACAAACTCTTTTCGACACAGCGAAAATCGCTTATCAAGTAGTGCGGTGTTTACAACCACTACTGGATTGCTTCAGTGTGCCACACCCAAGTTCAGGTCCAGCAATGGACATGCGCGATTCCGACAGTGTGGTAACCTCAAAGTGTGATCCAATAGACATTGGGGCCCTAAGGGCAAAAATTACAGCTTTTCTACCTGATTTGGGTGGAGTTTCTTCAAGCCGTTCTTCAGGTTGTCGCTCTAGTTTATCATCCAGGTGACACACACCGCAGTCAAAAACTGACTGTTGTTGGTACCGTGTTCGTCCTGGTGACCCAGCCAAACAGTGCACCACGCAATGCACCTACGCATTTCAAGGGGATGCAAACCAAGCAACTGACCTCTAACGACAAACGATACTGTCGGCGCTAATTTTCTTTATCGCCTCACTTTGTGCATAAACCGGAAACACGATATGGTTGATACCTGGGCACAGATCAGCGTATTTCCTAAGCGCACTTGCTGACAATGGCATCGATTTGGTAGTCATCGCTGCCGCGCAAGCCAGTGACAGTGAGACGGAGCATCTTCGTCAAAACAATCCTGTCACAAACCAACCAGTATCTCTGACAACGTCGGGGAGAGGGGGAAATCCTCTGCAACAATTCCCAGGGCACACCTGCTCCTGTAGTGCCTGAATCTGTCCGCCACACAGTGTTGAATACGCTGCACAATCTGTCTCATCTTGGCATACGCGCGTCAGTTAAACTCGCTACTGAGCTTTTCGTATGGCCTAGGGTAAAC
>JTDE01007774.1:23316-38871 GCA_014338405.1 Paragonimus skrjabini miyazakii | reverse complement strand
TTCGACCTTGTGTCAGTGCTTTTGAGCTGAGATCTAGTCATACAAGGATTTCGAACGGTGCACCTTTTTCTGTCTTTGCTCCCAAAAACTTCCTTTACAGGCAATAAAAACTGTGTACCGGATGAACGACTCCTATTGATGGATGAGCTCGTTACGGCTTGTATAGGCGAGTAATTGATAGTCGAATGTGGTGACTCAGCACCCACTTCAACTAACTTGCCTGCCTTACATTTAGGCGTGGTTTCTACTGCTTGTGTTGGGAGGTGCGAACTGTGGTTGGGAACACCGTTGTCGGTCGCAGCGGCTGCACTAACAGTGAGCACCGAGTTACTAGTAGCGTCCAATGATCTATCGAACAGCGGCCCAGATGATCTACATTTGTCACAATTTAGTTGGATACAGTCTAGATTGGCCGCACTTAGAACTCGGTAAAACTCCGAAGAGACGCCGAGGCAAGAAGTGTGGAACCAAGCGTCACAACCGAAACATTGAAGAGTGTGGTCTCTCGCGCGAACAAGCTTAGAATACAAACTACACGCAGACCGTTTCACCATGTATACAAGAGAATCACCGAGGCAGATGAGAAGAGAAAATGATACAAGATGCAGACAACACTAGGTGGGTAGTGGTGGTGCAAGCCTAACGCAGTTAATAACGTTAATTTCGGAAGCTCAAAACAACGCGAGATTACCTAACCAAGTTGAGGAATGTGACGAACCAAATATTCAACAAACGAACCGAATAATACTAGAGTAGTTGAGAAGAAAAGAAAAACCCAGTACAAAGTTTGAAAATGAATATAGCACGAGACAACCTGAGTCGAATTTGAACTTCCCGCCAAAAAAAATGATTTCAATTTCAAATATCCGACTTGTTGAAGGCCTGAGTCTGTTGACGTCCTGATGCCTGACTGGTGTGATCCGGAGATTGACCAGACTGCGTTTTCTGCCGAAGCGGATGCTTTTGGTAGTGGTCTGAGTGTAGGAATAAAATAAATAGATGACAAATCCAGGTTGCTCTGAACAGCAAGAGCGAAGCATTTTTCGATTAGTACAAAGTGGGAAAAAGGTTGTTCCAACATTTGTCTAGCTCCGTTTTGAATACATCTACGCTGGAGTCCTATACGATCTTTGCAGGTAATTTGTTCCACGAGTCGACTACCCGGTCAGTGAAAAAGTTAAACCTTACTGCCAATCGTGATCTTGTTTTTTTGATCATGAACCTATGTCCACTTAAATCTTTGTCCAGAGATACCACAAGCGAGCAAGCCAGGGGACTTTTGTGGGTGTGGTGGGTAATTTTGTACAATTTAATAATGTCTCCTCTTGCCCGCCGGCGTCCAAGCGAGAATGAGTTCAACGAGCTTAATCGGTCCTGTTAGTTTAGACCCCTCATACACCATACCATAAGTGTGGCGAGCTTTTGTACTTTTTCGAGGACAGCTATGTCCTTTTTTAGATACGGTGATCTAGCCTGGGCACAATATTCCAGGTGGGGTCGAATTATGGCTGAGTATAGTGGAATGGATACTGCTGGACATCGGTTGGCGATCGCACATTTCAGTCGGTATAACGTTCTCCGTGCTTTTGTCGCGGCTACAGCAAACGTGCTAGTGCCCTGGATGCCTAAGTCTCTCGTTTGCTGTTTTGTTGTAAGTTCGACTGTCCATTCGTGTGAATCCCTTATATACCTAGGAGTCGACTGAGTAGCATTAGCGAGGATATGACCTTTGAGAACATTCATTGGTAAATCCCACCTTAATGTCCATTCGCATATCTTCAGAATGTCGTCCTAGAGGACGCCCGAGTCCCACGCATTTCCCAACAGCCTTATGTCGTCTGCATACAGGTAACATGGACTGGCCAGGTAGTCAGTCAAGTCAATCATTTATACCAGGAAGAGCAGAGGGGCGAGGATTGACCCTTGAAGTACTCCGTTTAACGGGGAAGCCTTGTCTAACAGTACTCCTCTTACTCTCACCCTGCACGATCTTCCAACTAGGAACGTTTGTATCCACCTGCAGATTCTTGGGGAAATTCCAGCTTCTCGTAGATTCCAGCTCAAAAGCCTGTGATTGACAGAGACGAAAGCCTTCTGGAAATCTAGGTAGCACACCTCGATTACTTCCCCCTTAACCAGCTTCTCCGTAACAGTGTCTAAGAACATCAGCAGATTGGTGAGACAAGATTTACTTTTAAAAAAGCCATGTTAAGATGCTTCGAAGAATTTCTGCTCGCAGAGAAATCGACAGATCCTCTCAAGTAATATGGGTTCAAACATTCCACTGGCGACACTAGTTAGGCTCACTGGTCTGTAATTTCTGACCTCTGACCGGTTACCATCTTTGAAGATGGGAATTATAGTGACTTGTTTCCAGTTCCTTCACAACTACCCCTGTTTCCAATGTGAGATTGAAAAGCTGGGTAGAAGGCGACGCCAACAACTTTTCCGGAGGGTTCAGGATAGCTGAGTGGATACGGTCGGGTCCTGCGGACTTTGTGCCGTTTAGATGGAATATTGCTCGCTCAACTTTGTGGGGCGAAATATCCTGATCCACCATGGCGACACCCACGGTGATAGGGTAAGGCTCAGATGCTCCGTGGTCTGAGCGATGAACACTGAAACTCTGCCATGAATGCGTCCACTATGCCCTTGTCAGTCGTTATAATCTCTCCGTTATAGAAATGTTGGGTCTTAATTTCCTCTCTTATGGAGAGTCTGGACTGAACATAACCGTAAAACTTCTTGGGGTTCTTTTTAATGTCACGTGCTTGGTTAGGCTCATAGATTAGACGAGCATTCCTTGCTATCTTAATTGCTTCGTTTCTGGCTTTTTGTATATCATGAAGTTTTTAAACCCCGTTTGCTGAATATTTACCTACCAGGCCATATACTTACGTTGGAAAGCTCTCCCGACCCTGGGGTCAACCCAAGGCTACCGACCTCTTCCTCCGACTTGTTTTGGAGGGCCGTTCCTATCTGTAAGGGTCCGGAGGTTTTCAACGTAGTTTGCCCACAAACCATCGACATCCTCTACGGGAACTGTTGTGTTCCAGGTCATTTTATCAGGAAACCTCCGAGGGATCAGTTCATTTTGTCGAGTATGAGGATATGATCCGGACCGATGTAAACCATTTTTATCGTCGGTGGTTGGCTCTCTTAAACTGTTGCATCGTCGTCTTGCTTCCTTGGAGTTGTGATTTCCTTCCTGGACCAGGTTTGTGCCGAGACGCCACATACGGGTCAGATTTTTGATGCATGGCTGTATCTCCTGCAACCTTTATGCCTGGCATTCTCAGAGCTATCGTGTTAGCCTTAGTTAGTACCAGATCTCGAGTGTTACGATCTCGAAATTCGACTAGGAGTGGTTTGGGATGGTTTGCTTGTGTATCAGGCAAAGTCTACTCACTGAGTCTGTGCGCTCGGCGCCATTTCGTCGATGCGGGTAGATCAGCCTTTCTGAGAACGCTGGTTCAAGGCAGAGGCCCAAGGGTCCCGTCTACTGTTCTGAAAGGTGTTCTTCGGAAAAAGGGTGTAGCACCGCTCTTGAGAATTACAGTAAATATCACAAAACAATTCAGGATTACTGGCATAAAATGATTTCTGGAAAATCAAAGTCAGGTAATGTTTTAGACGGATGGCTAGAAGCGCTACTGACGACCTCAGCAGGAAGGCCGTTTCAAAAGTTTAAAACCCTGTAGGAAACATCTGCTGCATGAAAATGTCCAAGGACGAAGTTTGAAAAACTCCCTCTTATGTTCTCGCCGACCATCATCATTCACTACATGGAAAAATTGATCGACGAGGTCTACTCTGAAGAGGAAGTATGCGAAAATTCAATCACCACGGAGCCGTCGAAATTCGAGTGAACACAAATCAAAAAAGTCAGGTCGAGCCTCGTACGCGTAACTTTTCAGGTCCGTGACTAGTTTGGTAGCCGCACTCTTGGCACGTTCAATAGCTTATATCATTTCTTAGGCTGGTGTACACGACCCGATTTGTACACTCCAGGAGCGGTCTAATATAAAGCGTTTGAAATGTCCTTTTGTCTATGCGGGGGAAAGTGCGCTCAATCATCCTAAGAACGACGAATCCTTTTTTCGCCGACATCTCATGGTGGTGTGCAACAGATCCGTCAGACGATAATCGGATGCCCAGGTCTTTCTTCGGATCGATTTTCATGGTATCTACTGTGCCCAGAGCACTCTAAATCAAGAAGGCATTGCCAGAGTCTCCACCGAGTGACATATGTGCGCACTTATTTTCGTTTAGTGCGAGACTCCAATCGTCCGACTAACGCTTAATCGCATTGAGATCAATCTGTAGTACACTTGGATCAGTGGCATTTCAGATTTTCTGGTCATCGGCATACAGGAGGACGTGACTAGAAATATTTTCCGGAAGGTCCGTGAGGTATATCAGAATTAACAGAGGACCTACCACTGACCCTTGAGAAACTGCCGCAGAAGCGAATGAGGGAGACGAAGGGTCTGCTTTTGTTTCAACCCTATGATTTATGTTATCTAGGAAAGGAATAACCCCGCGAAGCACCTCTCCTTGAATACTATAGGCTTACAGTTTGTGTTTCGAAGGGCCGTGTGGGACACGGTCGACAGCCTTGGCAAAGTCGAAGAAGGTAGTATCTGATATGAGGCCATTTTCTTTAGCCTCTTTCAGACTGTCCATGAAAATAAGCATATCAGTTATGCATGACCAGTCAGGAAGGAAGCAATGCTGGGTAGAAAACAAAAGACGGCTTGATAAGAAATGACTGAGGATGACACCCTTTGATAAGAGTTCCATTACTTTGCACGGAATACTAACAAGACTGATTGACCGATAGCTAACCGGAGAGTGCCGGTCGCCCACTTTGAATTTGAGCGTGACCGTCACCTCTTTCCATGCGTTATGGAGAGTGTCAGTCTGGAGTGTTTGTTTAAACAGCTCATTAAGGGGTTCTGCTAGACTAGCAGCTGCTTCTTTGAGACTTCTGGGATGGATCTTTTCGGGACCCATTGCACTGTATGAATTGATTTTGGATAAATGATCTTCAACTTCTAGCACAGAAAACTCAGCGAAGTTCAGCACTTCAATGGTTTCAAGGGCTAACTGCAGATCCAGAAATTTCTCCGGCCTGTTACTGACCCGTCTCTTGGTGGCACGAAACTTGGATTTTGACCAGGGTCAATGTAGTAAATACAATCCTTAACGGAATATTGCATGCTATTGTAGCATTACTGCATAATTTATTACACTTTACGGATACCGACTACATTACGATTTTGTTGGCTAACATGCTGCGTTATTATTGCTGCGTAGAAACTAGCTCTGAGGTTGAGCCAAGTCAGTTATTTCATTTATCTATTTCTATACTTCTGTAATTGTTTACGATGGGTTCCCTTCCGCTTAAAATTGTGAATATCCATAATTCGTCAAGGGAAATCGAAGACTATTCAGAACGTTTTGGCCTATGTTGTCTCATGGGTAATTATCTGGATGCGGAAAATAAGTCGTTCATTTCATCACCGTAATTGGTAAAGATGCGTACAGCTTGATGATTAACCTTTCATTTCCTGATTCCTTCGAATCCTTGATAAAGCTGCTGTTTCTACGTGTCCACCCTGTAAATTTTGGAGAAGGTGAACGAGCTAAATTCCACACGCTAGTGAGAAAAAAAAACCAAGATATCAAACAGTTCATTTTCGAAATTCAGACTGAAGCAGCTCGGTGTAATTTCGCAGACCAGTTACAAACTCAAATGTGTGACCGTTTGATCGCTGAAATAAATTTGCGTAATCTACAAAAGAAACTATTACTGCCTACGAATTCCGAAGTCCGGTCATTAGGAACACTATGCAATCAGTATCAAGATGTCAGAGCTGCTGTAAAATGTGAACCGATGGTTCTATATATCAACAAAAATAGACGATCGCAAGGTCAACAAAATCGTCTTCTCTTAACGGTGGTCCCCAGCATTCCTCCATTGTTGACACCAGTAGTATTTAATCTTTCACTTATGTCGTTTACAAGAAGCCGCTGAAACCTTCTGTTTTCTGGAAATCTGATAATGTTTGTTTAGGGTATCACTAGACATGCTATACATATTCTTGGCCAATGTGAACTTTACTCACAGATGTGCAGTCCGTCACTTGTACATGTTCATTTTTTGTTAATAATTCTGTCCAGTCGATTATCGGTCTTAAGTGCTTGAAGATTTCTGAAGCTCTCACTTGCATTGTCTGTTGAATCTTCTGAGAGTGAAAAATCCGGTTGTGAGTCGGTTTCAGGTTTGAATTCAGTTATTGGAGCAGTATCTGCAATCAAGCCGGCGCAGACCAGAACTGGTGAACGTGTGAAGAAGTGACGTCTTCCTTACTACTCGGACCTTCATTTGAAGTGCCATGCGTGTAATAATTGCGATTCATAATGGAACATTGCCTACTATTGTAGCTTTACTGCATAAACTATTACGGTGTGCAGACAACAATTACATCACGATTTTGTTGGCTAACGTGCTGCCTAGCTCTTGGGTTGAGCCAAGTCAGTTACTCCATTTCTGTATTTCTGGAACGATCACAGAAAACCATGAGTCGAGGATGGTCGTCACAAAGGCGTCGATCCTTGGTATTAGCACAGATTTAAGTGGATAATTAGTAACAGGAAATGGTATGGTGCGAGGATTCACATGTCCACTTCAGGCAATCTCAAACACACACAACTCACGCACGTGCCCATAGGACAAGCAACTTTACTTACAGTCAGACATTCATCAGGCACGATATACAAAACAGAAACACCACAACAAGTCAACCACATTGATCTGTGTAGTTCATTCTATACTGATTGCACTTCTTACCGGACACTGTTCGAACGATCAAGCGGACTAAAAATATCTGAGGTGTCTCTAAAATATTTATTCGACCGCATCTTAAATACATCAAGGGTCGGGACTGAGACGATTTCTTTTGTCAGGCTGTTTCAGAAGGGGACCACTCTGAGTGCAGACGATTGACATGGACAAGACAAACGGCAGCGTTGAAACTGAAGTCAGAAACATTTTTCTGTTGAAATTACGTTCAGCTCTGAGTAGGATGAATGAGCAAGGGTGATTGGAATCGGTTAACATTTTGTAAGTTACCTCTTATCATCCTCTTAAACTCCAGGTTAAACAGATTCAAACCTTGAGGTTTGTTCTGATAATCTGGTTACCGAAGGCCCGTTGTTTGTTTTGTAGCCCTGCGCCGAACTTGTTCAAGCGATAAGACATTCTTAAGTGCTAATCGGAACAGGCTTGAATATTTACTTCTAGTGAGAGGCAAACAAGAGTAGAATAAATGGAAGTGAAGTTTGCCAGGGTTTGACAGCTTGGGTTACGGTTGATGAAATTAGAGACATTAATAGGCTGTGTGCCATCAACTTGCAGCTAACGAAGAGGCTTAGATCTAGGGTGACAGTCGACCCCAAATCTTCTTCCTGTTCACATACACAATGTCTAACGTTGTCAAGGTGAAACGAAGCCGCACTGTTATGACGAAGCCTCAGGACGTTGCACTTCACCGCGTTCAGCGGTATTTTGTTGAACCGTAGCCAGTTACACAATATGTCGAAAGCTGATCGTAAACTGGACTCACCAGTGGGGTCATAAATAACTTTCCGAAGCTTCGTGTCGTCTGCGTACAGCAGAATGCTCGAAGATAGAATCGACGGTATTTCACTGATGTACCAGTTGAACAGCAGCAGTCTTAAAATTGACACTTGCAACAATTCACACGAGGATTTCCGGATTGTTGCGTAGGTGCCATCAACTCGAACGGAGAAGACACATCAATTCAGATAAGTATCCGACCACTGTAGCAGTTTTCTTTTAATTCCACACCATTTAAGTTTTGAACGCAATATGCGGTAGTCCACCCTGTCAAAGACTTTTGAGGAGCTAGCAGGATAAAGCCCATTCGGCACCCAGAATCAGCTGCTTTATTCCACTGCTCCTGTGCAGTTTCTACGTCAATAACATACGAATGTCCTTCTCTGAAACCGTTCTGTTGAGGGGTTATTATTCCGCCTATGTGGAGGTTTTGTCAGACAGCATCATCAACAACGCTGTCTATCACCTTCGAACAGATACTCAGAAGAGACATGGGTCCGTAGTTGGAATCCAAGGTACGCGGACAGCACCTGCGGTGCTTGCATTACATCACATTGTTTCCAGCCAGCAGGGAGTTCACCTTCCTCGAAGGATTTCTACAGCAAGTCACTTGCGGTTGCAGTTAGGCTATCTGTGCAATTTTTAACAGCCTTGTTGGTATGTTTTCATA
The DNA here is from genome assembly GCA_014338405.1 of Paragonimus skrjabini miyazakii. NCBI lineage: Eukaryota > Metazoa > Platyhelminthes > Trematoda > Plagiorchiida > Troglotrematidae > Paragonimus > Paragonimus skrjabini miyazakii. The sequence continues at coordinate 30,556 of JTDE01007774.1, read as the reverse complement.
ACCCTAAGGCTTATTTAGGTTCAGTTATTAAGCTTCTCGAGAACAGTATTAGGACCAAGGTCTACCTCGTTAAGGGCTAAGAGTATAATGGACACAGGGTTTCCGAAATTGACCGACATGGTGACATTTTCCAGGTACACCTCTTCTAACGTAGCCGCAATGATTTCCGTTGCATCATGGTTGTCGTTAATGAAGCCAGAACCTGTAAGCTGACTTGAGATACTCGGTTTTACTGAAGCGTTTTTGGACAGTTGTTCACATAACCACTTGGGGTTTTGTCTCAGTTGGGCTACCGCAAAGGGTTGCAATTTAATTTTGCCACCACAAACAGCCGTGTTACACCTGCTTCTTATGAGCCCATATTGACTGCAAGCTTCTGCGGTTGTAGTTAACTTAAATTGTATCCAGGCTTACCGCTTGTAAGAAAAAAATCTATCGGATATCTATGAACGCTAGAGGACGGCTTATTTCTCTTACGGGTTCTCATTGGAACGAATAAGTTGGTCACCGTTTTAGTAGTGGCCTTTATATAACTCTAAAATGCTTCCACGGAGCGTGAAGGTGGCATGTTCTCGAAAGCGTCTAAAAAGCAGTTGTTCATACTTTTGTAATCCCTCCTAAAGGTTGGAGGATCTACTAGAAGAGGCATCAAAACATCGAATCGAAGCGCAATCACCGCAACCTACAGACATCTCGGTACCGGAGTTCTCAAAAAAATCAGGCTAGTTAGTGAACATTAGGTCTAAACTGAACGGTGCAAAACCCCGGTACCATCGGGTGGGACCTAGTACATTTTCAGATGGACCCAGTTCAATAGTTGATTGTAGAAACGACTCGACAGAAGCGTCCAGACCGGAATGCACATTCAGAGCTTTGGAATCAACGGGTGATCAAATTCGTCTAGTATTAAAGTCAATTGGGTGGCTGTTTGTGAAGCATCGGCTAGATTTCCGTCGTACACCGTGGCATTTGCGGATGGTATATAAGGGCCAAGGCGATAGGCTTATTTAATAAAAACTTGGACATTAGATGAACTATTGGATCGTCTAAGTCCACATGGTCTATATTATTAGACAGGTTATCCATTCTATTCTTCCTTAAAACACTCAAGTTTGGTAGGTTTACTTCTACGTCCCTTATAACTGGCCGCAGCCATGTCTCTTTAATTGCCATAATGTCGAAGTTCTTTCTCAGGCGGAGCAAACTCAGCCCCGGAAACTTATTCGCCAAGCTTAAAATGTTGGTAAACATGAAGCTTCAGTCAATTTGGTTGATAAAAAAGGTCCCAGATGTCATCAGCCGACGGTCTGGTATTGTGACCCGTGGACAGGTGACTGCTGTTAGTGTAGCTGAAGTTCCAATTACATACAGACTGAGGGCGACCCGCAAGAGCACGTTTTCTGGTATAACTTGTTCAGGGAGGTCATTACCTGCTGATAAGTTAACTATTGGTTCGACAGATGGAGTTGAACATGGCGATCTTCTGGTTTGCTTGAGCTTTCTATGGGAAGTTCTGTTAACCTGAATATCTCCGGACACGTTCGACGGGGACAGTGCCATGTGTTCGGAATTATGTTGAACACGTAAGCCGTGAGAACTTCAACTCTCTGCAGTTTTGGTGCCTGTAGGTGGCTAAGGTGGTTACGTCTGGACATTGTTGTAAATTTAGTGAAGATAATAACACCTAGAAAAGTTTGTATAATTAATCGCCATTGGGGGAGGTCATTATTTGATGACAATGTCGAGGTAGACACTTCTGGCACTCCATTTACGATTGGACTTCGGTCGAAGTTGCCACAGTGGTTCTCCGACCTACTTTTCCTGATTCTTTCTAGGTATGGAAGGTCAGGTTTTGGACGTAAGTGCGCCACACTGAAACCTCAAAGTAGGTATGCCCTGATTAGCAGTATCCCAGTGTGTTGAGAGCCTTCGAAGTTTGCCTTCAGTTGGCAGCGAAACTGCGTTAGAACAGCTGACTTAGACCGCAAAGTCGTTGAAATGCAGCTCACCTGCAGCAGTCTTCCAGTCCTGTTACGGCGCACGTTTGGACTGTAATTTGCGTTTGTGAAATTCCCGCCCAACCAGTGATGTCGCCGGCGATTTTGCATAAGTCTGTATGTCCTATCGGAGGTCTTTGAGTTTATGCAGGTGACAAGCTGAACATCCGCGTCTTTGAGGCGGTTCCTATCATTATTTGACTCGTCTTTTCCACGTTTTTTATCAGGATTTTCTGGTTCCCTGGTGAACGAGTTAATCACACCTAATGGGTTAATTCCAACACTTCTTTTGTCGCTACTTGTCACCCTTACACGCCGATTAACAGAGGAAACCTAAACTGTGCTACCGGGGTGATGAACACTGAAGGTAACAATCACCGCGGACTCCTCAGCTGGCTGCTGTGCAAAAGCGGTTCCGCTTGAAGACCTCAAACGCTCACGCAAAAGAGAAGTTCCATAACTCGCTGTGGCGGGGTTTGGCGGATCACGTTTCCGGCAATAGAAGTTGTTCGTCAAGTGTTCGGCTTGCGAGTGAGCTTCACAGTTTGTAACAAGATAACCAGACGTGTGAGTAAAATAATTATTCAGATCTTCCCTGGAAATTAGTATGTTAGATCCTGTTCCGCATATATAACAAAGAAAGGACCAGACAATCAACAACATCGTGTGGTAACGTTTTGTAAAGCGCAACCGTGACTAGGAGTTCGCCACCCTGTCAGTCCAGAGTTGGCAACAGTGACTACATAGTCCCTGCTGATCTTGGTTTGTGGATTTATTATGCTTAGTGCACCGACTGACTCTACCTTCGGTAGCTACTTGAGATTTGCGGTTTCAGGGAACCATATACCAGATAACCGAAACGCTTACGGTTTTTGTCAGCAAACAAACGAAAATGCCTAGTCTAGTTACTGTACACTGAATTCTAATAACGACAGAACACCGTGGAAAAGCACCTCAATGAAATGACAAAGAGACTGCAGTGGCTTACAACTCCGGTGAGAATGAGTCATTGGCAGTAGAGACCATAGAGTTTGCAAGCAGAAGTGTGTGTGGTGTTGAAGGCTAGCGGTGGGTTGAAGTCGATATTTCACCACGCGTGCTGTTAAGTGAAGCTGGAACTGGATAACGGCATGTATCTATTGGAATCAGAAGATAGATATTCTTTTCCGACGATATTTTGATAGGTAGTCAGATATAGCGAAGAGAAATCAAAATCGGGAGGTTCTATGGGCTGTAAATGGAATTAGAAAGTTGGGAATTCCCTATCTCGATGCGTAGAATCTCAACTTCCTCAACGATGGGTTGAAATGTGGAAAATAGATGCAGCATCCGAACTATTGTAATGGATGTTGATCAAGGCGACCCTTGAAAACCACTACAGAGCTAGGTAAAGCAACATGGTCCGGCAGAGCATTCCAAGCTTACCAAGCGCGCAATGTATTCTAGTCTGCTTTGTTTGACCTTTCGTTTTGGGAGTTTGCCGCTTAGTGTCGTGCTATTCCCTGTTAAATTTTAGCGGACAAGGATGATCCGGGGACTTCGTTATCAGAAAGGTTAATGCCAGGTCACCTCAAAGCCGATGATACTGTGAAATGTACATGTTCAAAGACTTCAGCCTTTCTTCATACGGCCTAATTTTTAGACCATGCATTGACTTAATGGTTCAATGTTGCAGTATTTCCAGATGCAACTCGTCCTTTGGAAGATGCGGTGGCCAAATCAAAGTTTGGTTTTCCAGGTGAGGTTGAACGAAACTGTTATCAAGAAGGCGAAAACTACCAGGATTTAACTGGCCAAAGGGACGTTTCACTAACGACAGGGTGTTATTGGCTTTTTCTGCATTTGTTTCAGCGTTTGCAGATCTCGAAGGAGTGTGTGAAACAGCTGTTCCCAGGTCTTTCTCGATGAGAACTGTCTAAAGCAAATACCTGTCTAGGTAATACGCGGTTTTCAGAGAGCTGCGAATGTGCACAAATTTACACTTACCAGCATTAAGGTCCAGTGGATACACTCCTAAACCAACTGAATAGAACTTCAAGGTCCCTCTGTAGGATGACAGAACCATAGATGGTGCTGGCAGACCGCCAAATTTTGACGTCGTCTGCAAAGAGTACCAACGGGAGAGTGATTGGGGATAGAAGATCGTTGGTGAATATCAAAAATAGTAACGGGACAAGAATTGAACCTTGGGTTTCTTTACTGAGGCCTGGCATGTAGGTATGAAATACAAAATTAGTGCGCACCCTGAACAGAAGGTTAGTGAGATACGACACAAGCCACTAGAGAACATTGCGTCGCGCCCCATAATGGGAAAACTTACCGATCAATACAGATTGTTTCACGCGGTTGCGTTTGCTGCAGAAGAATCCACTTACCTGAAAGACCGTTTTATTTGCTCTCAGAGTGGCCTAACTCAATTCTGCTTGAAATGATCTTCGAAATCGACACGGTCACGCGCCACTTCGCCCTCCACAAGCGTTCTTAACTCTTGTGCCAATTTCTGGCACTTCGCCTACACGCTCTTCCTTGGTTTAAGACATCAATCTACTGCCCGAACCTCTGTCTGGTCCACCTTCTGACAGTGTTTCCTGGTTAGTCACAAACCCTTTAAATATGATCTATTTTGTGATCCTGTTGTCTTCCGACTGAGTGACAAAAGAGCTCTGTCCGGAGGCCAGTCCTTCGCTTGTTAGCCTCGGGTAGTTGAGTTGGTTGGGCAGTTATGACTTAGTTGTGTATACTCCACAATTAGTTGTTCGTTGTTGCGGAACATCGTTCCGTTATCTGCCGTTTCTTTAACCATTATTCTGCTGTCTGTTTACGCATTAGTAGGCCGTAGCTCCAGTCACAACATGGCGAACAGGTCTGGTGTTTTAACTTATGGTTTACGCATCTGCTGATTTGAAACGCCTTCTCGCGCAGCTGCTCAAGCTTATCAAGGTGCCAACTTATCATTCATCTACTTCAAACGTGTCCCTTCGGCGTCTGCCGATTGGAAGCAGTCAGTTGACGCTGTCACAAGCAGCATCACAGAGTTTCAGTGTGATTCCCCGTATGGCTTGGCGTTTGATATCTGGTTCAACAGTGGGGGGACCTGTTCTGTGTCGAGCTTGGTACACAATATGAACCGTAGTAGGTCCAGCTTCTCCTACGCCAACTCGGTACTGTTGAGCACGGGAAGTATATCGACTTTATACTTCTAATGAACCTACTTGACACCTTCTTGGAGGAGACGGTTGAGACGTTACGATCCATCTTCGGTTATCAGTCTTCTTCGTTCAACGCAAGCTTTCAGTGTCCAAAATTGGCCAATTCAGACGACGACGACGATCACGTCAACTGTGCCAGTACGGTCACTCGCGTGTACCAGCGTTTCAAGCTTGGTTCCCTTACTGAGGATCAATTAAAATGTCTGGTGTTCGTCCGCGTTCTCCACTGTCAGAAGGACAAAGACATCTGCATTTGCTCGCCGAACAACAGCGCTGAACACAACGGCGTTCCAGATGCTAACCACTGAATGCCATCGCCTAATCAACCTCAAACACGATGCTGTAATGATCCAACACTGCACTGATGCTGTGCACGCGGTAACCGCCAGATCATTCACACATGGTTCGGGTAATAGTACACGTACACAGAATCTCTCACGGCATCCCGGTCCTGGTTCATTTCTCACAGGTCTTGGCTTGCATCTCCTGCACCCATATGTTAAGAACTCACCTCCATCACCATGCAGACTTTGCGGCGTCCGGTACTTCCATCGTAAGCGCCCTCTCATACAGCAACGTTGCTCTCGGTGTGATCAACTGGGGCACAAGGACGACTTCTGTCAACCCCGGCACAACGACAGTGGGTTCTCCACCTTCAAGCCGTGGTACAACCTCAAGTTCAAATCGAGGCTCAGGCCCAAATCGGTTGGCAGATCCCTGAGCCTGCTGACCACTTTTCAAATCAACATTCTTGGCCGACGGAAGTTCATGTTTGTCAAGATAAATGACTGCTCGGTTCGATCGCATTTGGACACAGCGTCCGATGTTACAGTCATTTCGGAGAAGCTCTGGAGAACACTTGGTCGACCTCCGATCCGATGGACGTCTCAATCCACAACCAGCGCTTTATGCAATTGACTGGCCAATTGTAGCATTACGCATCATTCCCGGGTACAACTATTAACGGTTCACGCTACGTCTCTGGCTCAATCCTCGATTTGCTTGGCCTCGACTGACCAGAACAATGTGACCCGGCCGATTTTCCAATTTGAACAGTTGGCAACATAGTAAGGCCTCATATCGCACGACGTAATGCGACAACTGAAAATGTAAAACGGTTCGCGCCAGTGTTTCAGAAAGTTATGGGACGCTGCTCTCGGACTCAGGCAATCCGGCAAATAACTCCAAGCGTTCAACCTGTCTTCTATCAGAGAAGACCGGTACTGTACGCAGCTATGGAACTCGCGGACGCAGAGCTCATAATCCTTGAGGAATACGGCGTCCTAATTCCTGTGTCGTATTCTCTTTGGGGCCACTTCAATTGTCGTGGACAAGAAGGCCAATGGCTCGATTCGCATCTGCAGCGAGTTCTTAACTGGGCTCAATTCTGTCTTGAAATCGAACGGCCATCCTCTTTCGGTACCAGATAATCTGCACACAACTCTCAAAGGCGGAACTTGTTTCCCCAAACTGTATCTTACTGACGCTTGCCTAGAAATTATGGTCGCACCAGAGTTCCCTGATTTGGTCACTATCAACACACACTGCGGGTTATTTCAATATACCAGACTGCCGATTGGTATCAAGACTGGTCCTGTGATTTTCCAGCAGGTAATGGTCTTGCTTCCCACTGGTCTCTCCAGTGAAGCTGCATACTTGGAGAGAATTTTGTTTGTCAGACGCATTCCGAGCGAGTTTCGAAATCGTACTCGTGGAGTGCTGGAGCGTACCCAGTAATAAGGATTTCGTTTACCCCCGGAGATATACCAAATATTTTACCAATCCACCAAGTACCTGAGCGTCATTTTCGATGCTGCCGGTCGTCATCTCGACACTGAGAACATCCAGGCTGTCTAACAGATGCCGCTACCAAAGGGAGCCCCATCACTTCGTCCAATTCTTAGTCCGATCAGTTACTACGGCGCTTTTGTATCCTGGTTACATAACTTTGAGGCCCAATACACGGTTCTTTGAAGAAATACACATCTTGGAACAGGTCAACCGATTGATAAGCCTCGATGGTTCCGCTGAAAT